>JBAMBR010002178.1:0-28949 GCA_037044475.1 Zaprionus obscuricornis | reverse complement strand
AAAAAAACAAAAAATAAATAAAATAATCTATATACAAAATAACCGAAAGATATTCGGCAAATATAAATGTTGTAATTGCCCAAGTTTTGGCAAAAACTAGAAATATATGTTTGTGTTTATGTGTGTTAATGAATGATGAATTTACTGTACATCAAATAAAATATAAAATATATGCAATACCAATATATACATATATTAATATATATATACATACATATATATATATATCTTTACATACTTCTACTATTTGTACAATGATGCCATCCCTTATGGAATTACATTGTACAACTATATATATAAAAACTGATATTTCTAGGTGTTCATTGTCTACAAGAGTTTACTCGCCAAATTCTAAATAAATATTATGTGTATGAAATACAAAACAAAAAAAAAAAAAAACTGAATTATAAACAAAATATATGCCAAATAATCTCTAACGATTTCAGTAGGCCAAGTTATGTCGAAAACTATTTACATATTACATACAAATATATATATATATATATATTGATATTGATATTGATATTTATGATAGCGTGGCAATAATATCAGCGCGTAAATACAAATAAAATATTTATTCTCACAAATTCACAAAATGAGCACAATAAACTATTATATTATTTTATTGAATGAAAGAATTTTACATTTACATTTGGCAGCTGTCAATTTTACATATACATATATAAACTTATATCTATATATACATACATATAAAACTTATCTGAAGAATGTTTTTTTTTTTTTTTTACAAAATTGAAAAGACAAATATTTGAAAAGAAAAGAATGAAATTTGATTTCCATGTCGAGGCTGGTAGGTTAAGCAACATATATTATTTTATGATGGAATTAATATTGGTTTCGTACATTGATGCGATATTAGAAGACATCTCGATAAAAACATAAAATTTTAAAAAAAAAATATTACTATTCTGTTGAATAGTTAAAAGAAATTTTAAAATTTTATGAAACTTGATTAAAAATAATCATCAAAAAATTTATGAAAACTAAAATATATAATAAATAAATATTCAATAAAAATACAATATGCCAAAATACAATATATACTAATATTTATAATAATAATAATCAGATCGATGTCCTAAATGTTTTTAATTGTTTAAAATATGTATTAACATATATGAACTATTTTCTATTTACACCTCAGCACAGCTAATCACTTATGTATTACTATTTTAACCATTGGTAAATGTCTATAAGAATTATTAACGATTTAAAAACAAAAGAAAACAAAACAAAACAAAAAAAAAACAATTTTCCGGGTTCTCTTCCCGATGATGGCTGGTTGAATATGTGTCCAGTGTGTTAATGAGAAATGCAAATATCTTGACTTTACCAAGCTTACAAAAATAACAAAAAAAATGCAAAAACATCTCTCTATAGAGCTAATCTACATATGTATGTGTGCGCTCTCTCTATATATATGTGTATACATGCATACATATATATATATATATATTTAAATTGTAATACTAACACCTGTCTTTTTAACTGAATGTGTTATTAGCGTTGATTCTAAATTCTTAACTAAGTTGTCCTGAACTTTTACGATCAATTGTACACTTATAATATATATATAATGCAAATAAATATACTTGATGTCGCTTCAATTATTTTGTGTTTTATTTGATAATTTATCAAAATTCTTGACAAGGTTTGTATATATATTTTTATGAAAAACTTTATTAATTGAGAATTTTTATTGAGAATTTTTTTTTAAATCCTTATGAGAATTTCTTAAATTAAATTTAAAATAAAAATCAATTTGTTTTGCTAGTAGTTTTTAGTTTTTTTGCATACTTTAAGGAGCTCATTATATTTGCATAGCTATATTCAAAGACCGTAAAAAAGCTTTACATTTCATTGCACAAACGTAAATAAGTATGAAGCACTTGAATTGAAGTATTTTTTTGCTAAATGAAATCTCTAGAGAATGTCAATAATTGAAGTAAATATTGTTTAAATTTTAACCGATAAGCTTTTTTTTTTTAAAAAAAAAAAGCACGCGCACAATCTTTGGTCAGAAAGCTTTAGACGGGGAAGAACACGCGGGACTTGTGCCATCCACCATCTTCATATGCAATATTATATGTGTGTGAATTTGTGAGTATGCGAATGTGTGTCTGTCTGAGTGTTTGTGTGTATGCGCGACTATTTCAAAAGCAACGCACGCACACTGTTGATGGGAAGAGAGCGGGATATTTGGTTAGTTAGTGTGGCGCTAAACGAAATAAAATAAATGAATGAATATATGACAGGGAGACTAAGGGAAAATGTCAGTCGTCAGCTATGTGGAACTGAGGAGCGCTCGAATTGACTGTGACTGAAACGCATAGAGCAAAAACTTTTTTGTCAGCTATCATCGTGGGGTTTCTCATAGTTGCCGTTGCTACTAATGTTCTTGTTATTGTTGTTGTTATTATTTATATACTCTTTAAGGCGAAAATTATAGCTGCTATATCATAAATTGTGAAATGCATTAAAGAAAAAGAAATAGGCAAAAATCTAAAAAAAAAAAACAAGAATTTAATTATATTTATAGTCTTTCTTTTTATTGTTTTATAGACCAAATTAAGTTAAACTCTTTACAAGACTAAATAAAATTACATTGAATTAATTAAATTGATTAATATTAATCAACATAATTTAATCTGCAAGAGTATGAATGCTTCGTTATGGCAACGTAATCCGTTCTTGTGTTTTCTTTTTGCAGCTCATATTTTTGTTGGCTTGTGTTGCGCTTTTTTTTTTGTTGCTTTTACTGCGAGCTGCGAGCCAACAACTATGAAATATTGTGGCTAAAAACACTAACAAAAAAAAAAATAAAAAATAAAAAAAAGAATTCAAGCGCAGAGCGTAATATGAGTGCGAGTCTAGTATAGACGGTAGCAAGCAACGGCAGCACTTACTTACGAGTATGCACATGTCTCTCAGTCTTTCTGTATTTCTGTCCGTCTGTCTGTCTATATGTTTGTCTGCCAACTGAAGCAGAAGCAGCAACAGCAGCAGCAGCAATAGTAGCAGAGGCAGCGCGACAGCGTCGTTTTGCTCATTGTAGATACAAATCTGAATGAAAATGTCGCTGTTGCTTATCAGATAAGTTCAGAACGCGCTAGCGTACGGTTGGAGTACGGATTGAATTATTGAGATTCTTGATCCGTTATTCGCGATTACTAAAAGGCATTACTGGAAAGGTTACCTGCATTTGCATTGAACTTATCCGTATAGTCATTGATTATATACTACAAATTAATATTTTATGTAGTTAAATAAGTAATCGCTGCGTAGCAGTCACGCTGGAGCGGACGTCCGGGTCTCTCCCAGTCTGAGACTGATGTCGTCCCGGTGCGGTCGCGACCTCGCTAACATTATTATATCGTCTGCGTGTTGCGTGTCAGTCAAGAATTGAGACAAAGTCAAGTCGATACGTTTAGCTTAAAATTTGTCTCTTGTCTCGCCCCCAAATCTTCACATCACTCTGTCTCTCTCTCTCTTTCTGTCATTCAGTTACGACGGGCAATAAGCGTTACTGTGTCGCCTGGCAGTTTTGGTCGTGACATTAAATTATAATAATTAGCATAGAGGGGAGACACACAGACACAGTTAAATGGACAACAACAAATCGAAATTCCAAAGCAAGTGGAAATTTTGAACAACAAAAAAAATAAAAAATAATATAAACAAAAGCGCTAAAAGTTAACAAAGTTTAAGCGAAAAAATTTCCAAAGTAAACATGACACCGACACCACCGTCGGCATTATCATCAGGCATAAATCAAACAAATCTTGCAAATGTGATTCAAATGTTTGGTCCCCAACGTGATTCTTTGGCCATTGTCATACCGGTCACTATTATCTACTGCCTCATCTTTCTAACCGGCGTTGTGGGAAATATTAGTACATGTATTGTGATCAAAAAGAATCGTTCAATGCATACGGCAACCAATTATTATCTCTTCTCATTGGCCATATCGGATTTTATGCTACTACTATCGGGTGTGCCACAGGAAATGTATTTCATTTGGTCTAAATATCCGTATGTTTTTGGTGAATACTTTTGCATTGGACGTGGACTGTTGGCTGAGACATCGGCAAATGCAACTGTGCTCACCATAACGGCATTCACTGTAGAACGTTATATGGCCATATGTCATCCCTTTCTTGGACAGGCTATGAGTAAATTGAGCCGTGCCATACGTATCATTATTTTGATTTGGATATTGGCTATAATAACGGCCATACCACAGGCGGCACAATTTGGTATTATGAACTATGAGGGCATCGATAAGTGTGTTGTGGTGCGTGTCATAGTTGAACATTCCTTTCAACTTTCAACATTTATTTTCTTCTTTGCACCCATGTCCATTATATTGGTGTTATATCTATGCATTGGCATACATTTGTATCGTTCAAATGTTATTGGCGGCGGAGCTGCAACGGCAGCTGCTGGCGAAGGCAGCGTAAGGCGACTACATAAGCAACAGCAACAACAGCCACAACAACAACAACATCATGTGAAACAAGAACCATTGAAGGCTGTACAAAGTGATACGATACTCTATCGCTATGCAGGCACAGCTTCATTTTCGGGTAACAATGCTGGGCCACAGTTGAGTTCAGTGCGAGGACGACTCAATCATTATGGCACGCGTCGTGTACTTAGGATGCTGGGTAAGTTTCAATTATGCAAAATGACTGATGACTGAATGACAGATGGCACCAGGCTGTGCTATATTATGTATCCAATTTCCCGGTCATACTATATAGTAGTGTATAAATATACAGTTGAAAGGGTTAAGAAGGGGGGAAGACAGCTAGCGCAATGTGGCACGTTTAATCAGCCATTCACTGGCCAATTTATCGCCTCTGTCATTTGGTATGCTTGACATTTATGAAGCTCATTCGCTTTTATTATGCCCCAAAAAAAGAAAAAAAAAGATAGATAGAAATTGTTGACTGTCGTTATTAGTTCAAGTAATATATAAAAATTGGTTTTTTGTTTATTTATTCATTTCTTTTCTTTTTTTTTTGTTTATCTTGTCTCTATATCTTTCTATCTCTCTCACTCTCTCTGTCTCCCACACAGTTGCCGTTGTCATCTGTTTCTTTTTGTGTTGGGCGCCATTCCATGCACAGCGTTTGATTGCCATTTATGCACCCGACAGGGGCGCTCAATGGCACGATCAGCATGAGTTCCTCTATACTGTGATGACATATATATCTGGTGTACTATATTATTTATCAACTTGCATTAATCCGTTACTCTATAATCTTATGAGTAACAAGTTTCGCGAAGCATTCAGAGTGAGTTTTTGTTTTATGCCGTTTACATTGCTAAATTAATGCATAATTTATACATTCCATTGTCTCTCTCTCTCTCTTTCTGTCTCTCTCATTCACACTAATTAAATATTTACAGTCGGTGTTGCTTGGCAAAAAATATTCGAAGGGCTCACTTAATTCACGGCATCAGCTGGAATCTCGTCGCTTGCACCGCACAACAACACTTAATTCATCCACGCAAACGCAACGTGAATCGTGCGAGTCAAAGCAAACATTAATGCAGGTTTGTACTCTGCGTCGTATGAGTAATATCAAAATTTATTGTCATGCAATATATTATCTCTCTCCCTTGCTATTGATTGTTTATTTTTGTAGACTGCTCTCAACGAACGTCTGCTGCAGGCCAAGTCGCAACTAGTTTAGTAATTTGCAGTGCAACTATGTAATGCAACTAATTATAGTTATTCTATATAGTCTCCTACTCGTCTATCGATATTTATCACTTGCCGCTTACATATAGATTTCATATTTGTGCAGTTTTCTGCTACCTAATGATAATTTATTGTAAATTATCATTTATCATGATTTTTTTTTGTTTAAGTTTTGTTTTGATGTTAAGGTTATTAGCCAGATTTTTTTCTTGTTGTTGTTATTATTATTATTTTTTTTTTGCCACACCTACCAAAGCGTTTAGTATAATTTTATTTTTATCTAACTGCAACTAATTTTATTATTATTTTTTATCAAATCTTAATGCAATTATAATTTAATGAAAAATAAAAAAAAAAATTGTGCTACACAGCATTTAATATTTATTATTTAATAATGTTTCATTAATCATAATAATTATGATGATGAAATATGATGACGATGTATGTAACTAGTCTATGGTATTATCCCAACACTACAGTATAATCAAAATACTACAAGTATTTGGTGTATATGTATGAGGCGAAGAAGCGATTTAATTAATTTCTAAATATTTTGAATTAAATTTAAATTATTATTATTTTTTTTATTTAGTTTTATGTAATCTTTAAGCTAGGAAATGTTTTTCATTTTAAAGCTACACTGCTACAAAATCGTTTCTAAATAATTTGCTAAGAGTTCAAATAATAATAATAAAAAAAATTTCCATCTGCCTTTTAGTTAACATCAATATGTTAATTTAATAATTAAATAACAATTATTTCATTTATAAACAATTCATAAATAATTTCTAAAATATATATATATATATATATATATATTTATACATACACAGACAAACGAACATATAGAAATACTATATAATATAATAAATACATATATAAAAAAAATTATAAACAATAAATCAAATGTTAATTCAAAATTAAATCAAAATGTTTGTTTTCGCTGTCCAAGTGCAAGTTGATTGAGTATGTAGGAAAAAATAAAATCATTTTGTTCATTCATAAAATTAAGAAAACAAATAATTGATTGGGAATTTTCCAAAAGCTCATAAAAATGCGAAAAGTTGAAAAGTACAATATATGTAAGTATAAATGTAAGTATGTACATACATTTGTGTATAGTTTAAGTAAGTAGATGAGCAAGTGAATAAAACGAATTCGTGTTTATATGAAAATAAACTGAGAGACATTTATTTCTACTAATTTTATTACAATATGATTTAGCTTGCAATTGCAATTTTCTATGGCTTCGCAGCTCTATCTATCTATTTTTGGCTACTGTAGATGGCAACGTGATTCTACTAAAATTTGTAATTTCGATTCAACAAAATGCGCATAAACAAAATCTGTTTTTTTCTTTCTTGTTATTATTTTTATCGATTTGGCATGCAAACAAATTGAAATGCGTATAGTAAATATGAATGCTGTCTGCATGACTAAATAATATGTTAATGATGTCTCATATTCCCTACTTTAACACATACACACACATACATACACACACGCATGGTGATTATCATACAAGGTCAGTGGCAAAAGGACTGCAAATAAGTCAGTTAATGTCAACGTGTCGTATGAGTAATGTGCTTCAAGTAGTCCAAAATGCATTTAATATGAAAATGCAATCAACGAAATGGAATCGCAGTCAAGCATAAAATCCAGTGAAATTTGTGATTATTTAGTTAGTATTTCTTCATATAAACATTGAATTGTAGTTCAAGTATCTGGAACGTTTAGCTAATGCATCGAGCATAGACATCATCAACTGAAGGCATAAAAATCATTTACGTACTAAACGCATTTATGCCTTGTAATCATAAATTCAACACAAAAGCGTCATTTTGATACAAAAAAAAAATCCAATGCGCATCATGCAATAAAAATCATAAGCTCCAAAACAAAACAAAAAGTAAAATAATTGCAAAACAATGAGAGAAACTGACAAAAATATTTAGTGAAAATCGAATGAAAATGTTTATGTTTCAATTTGAATACACTGCAATTTTTGTTCACTCATCAAATATAAATTAACCTTAACAAAATAATATTTATATATTTGAAATTTTATTGAATATCTAAAATATAATTTCTATAAATTAAAAAATGTTAAAGGCATTCATTATTTTATATATATATTTTGGTGCATAACATGTTTCATAACAGAATTATTGTACTCTTTTTTTGCTGAGAGTATTAAAAGTTTCCATGTACGTCACGTAAAGCTCACAAAAAACCAACAAGCCAATAGAATAATTCAACAAAAAAGCGAGCAAAAGAAAATGATCCACACACACACACGTACAGACATAGATACAGATACAAATAGAATAGACTAGCACAGAGACTGGCATATATATGTAGACACACCCACTGACACAAAGCCGCCCGCAAAATGACGTAGAAAGTGTGAAATATTTTGATTTACGAGCGAGTCGGGAAACAAAAAACCGGCAAAAAGCAGAAAGCAAAAAAAAAAAGAAGAAAAATGAGGCAAAATGAGGCAAAAGAAAATCAGGCAGCATTAAACTGTTGCAAGTAGTAAAAACGTCGACTCATGCTCGAATCGGTGGAAAGAGAAACACAACAGGAAACAGACACAAACGAACGTACGCAATCACACATAGACACACGCACACACGCATACGCAATGTGCTTAGTGTGCTACATTGCCAACAGGTGGCGCTGACGGCAGCAATGTGGGAATTTTATTATAAAATAAACGAAATTTTAATGCTGCACAAACCGAACACATTCACGTACACAAGGACATATACATCAAAACAAATATAAATACTTTTTAATAGAGCTAAGCCATTGTTCCAGCTGAGTTTATAAAGTTAATTGAAAAAGCAAAAGGAATACAACAAAATTCACTATAAGCACAAGAAAAATTTTTAGAGTGAACCAAAATCAAAGTAGGCTAAGAAATTTATAATTTGATTTTCGATTCAAGTAGGCGGCGGAATGTAAAGAATAAGTTTAGAACACATTGTTTCCTCAGTCTGCTCCCGGCTTCTGGCTTGTACAGCGGTTAAATTATTTAACAGATTAATACAAAAAAAAAAAAAAACTCATCTAGAAAAAATTTGGTAATTTTATTTATTGTTTTTGTTTCTATGTTTTTATAAAGAAGAATTTGTGAATAAATTTTTTTGTTTAAATATTATTTGCCAGATAAAATGGCTGCCAATGTTATTAAGCGAGTTATTCCCATGCTGGATCGAATTTTGATTATGCGTGCAGAGGTGAAGACAACCACAGCTGGCGGCATTTTGTTGCCCGAAGAGTCGGTGCCCAAGGAAATGCAGGGCGTCGTTGTGGCAGTTGGTCCCGGTGCACGTAATCCCGCTGGGGCTGGACATTTGCCTGTTGCTGTTAAGGAAGGCGATCGTGTTCTCTTGCCTAAGTATGGTGGTACCAAGGTCGATATGGACGACAAGCGTGAATATGTTCTATTCCGCGAGAGTGATATTCTTGCCAAGCTTGAATAACGTTATGCCAGCATTCATGCACAAAATAGAGATTTAAAAAAAGGACTACACAAAACACTATGCAACACATCATATACTTAACACTTATAAAAACACATTTGCGTTCGAAACTAAATGATTGATGAAATGTTATATTTGGTAGCTAAACACAAGGTTAACAAATATCAATCTATACGACGAAGACCCTTGACTTATTACACTAAAATAAAGAATTGTTCAAGTTGCGTTTTTTCTTTTATGAGCTAAATTCAAACGTGTTTTTATTTTGTTGTGGATATTAAGAACTTGCTGCAACATGCAGCTAAGAAATTGCAACAAGTTTACTTTAGTAATCATATGCCAGCCCCTATTACAATCCCACTTTTCGATAACTATCCCACGCATACATAGTGTTTGTTGTGCTGACCCTTTCGCTACGCTCATTGGCGGGACAATATACACTTCGTGCGTTGGCGTCATCGTTGCTTACCTCGTTTTGCGCATCTGCTTCGGATATTTGCGCTCGCATTGGCTGTCGTTATCTTTGGGCTCATTTTAACAGTTAATGCTGCAAGCCATTGTAGCTATAAAAGCTGCTAGTCTACCGCACTTTTCTGGCAATTCGAAAAGTGTTTTGAACACATACGTATTAACGCATCTTATAGTCTTCATACTTCCTGTTAAAACTGTTGCATTAAGTTTGTGGTAAAAGTGATTAAAAATTTACAAAATATAAAGTTGAAAGTCATAGTCGAAATTTCGCTGTAAATTTAATTTCGATTTGATAAATGTTTTGATTGCTTTGTTTTTGGAAAATATTTACAAAATGTGCAACGTTAAATTCAGTGTGACTGCTTTGATATTTGTGGTGCTCTTCGCAGTTGTGACAGGTAAAAAAATTACAATATTATTTTATTATTTCCAAGTTAATTTTAAGAAAATGTTCAGTAATTTCAATTCTAAGCTGATTTTAGGATCTGTGGAACTTGTGAATATTTTTTATAGATTATTTTAATTTAAATTTGTTTTTCTTATAATTTTATTATAAATTACACATTATAATTTGGGATTCCATTTTTAATTTAATATAAATATTTACCGAAAATAAAAACAGATTTTTATTTGTATATTTTATTCTCGTTGGAATCATTCAGTTTCTTCTGAATATAACCTGACGTTTAACATTTGAGAGGAGAGTATGATGCATAGAAGCCTTAAAAATAAAATAAACAGATCGTTTTGCAACGTGCAGTTTTTTATGGCTCGCCTAAAAGCACGCACTAAAAACTTTTATCATTGTGTGCTGGAGTATTATTAAGCTCATCATAAAAGTATGCTACAAAATATTTCTATAGAATGCAGGATTAAGAAAATCACATGAAATTTCATAACAATGTTAATAAATTCCAGTGTTTTCTGATTGCGTCACCCAATAAATTGCTTCTTAGAATTCCCCACTATATATGGCTGATTATATATAGTCTGGTATAACATTATCGAAACGATTTGCGTATCAATCTAGCCATAAAATGTGAAACTACCTTATTAACACGTTCTGTTATTACAAATTGTAATGCGCATTATTTTGTTTATGCACATTTTCCTGTTGCCTTTTTGACCTCTCTTTCTCTCATTTTGTCTGACTCGGTTTGCCACGCCCCTTGTTGATTAAACGCCTATCTATGTTGCTTCACTAATTTCGTTACGTTTGCTTCGTCAGCTGCGTCGATTGTTAGAAGGCAAAAGTCAACTGTAACACGTCAACAACAACGGCAACGGCAGCGGCAGCGGCAACGGCATTCAAATAGCTGCAAATGCCCCAATGATTTTAATTGCAGTCGTAAATTAATCCAAACTGCGTGCCAAATGAGCAACAAAAGCAACAAATACACAATAGACAAATGTTGTCGGCAATTGGTGACACTGTGAAAAGAACAGGAAAAAAAATAACAACAACAAAAAAGAACGTGTGAACCACTCAAGCTGCGTGCGGCCGTCTGCAGTCGGCAAATTGCCACAACTGCAATTGTGGGTGTTGCTTTTGATTGTTGTAGTTGTTGTGCTGCTTGTGACTTAGTTCAGGTTATGCTTAGCCTCACTTCAAGCCAATAGATAAATGTTAATAGGATTTCTGATAAGCATAAAAAATGCGACAAGATTGTGTTCAGCAGCGGCTATTGCTTTTGAACTTCAATTACAGATAACTTGTGGATTAGGTTGGGTTAGGTTCAGGTTCAACATATAGAGCAAAGTTCACTAATGAAATTGAATGGGAACCAAATCAATGAGTCAACAGTTTCTATTCGAGAAATGTTTATACATGATGATACGATAATTTTTACGTAATCTTACAGCTGCAATTTGAATTTAACTGTACTTCAAAATTTTTGTTTGATATTTTAGATTTTTTTATATACTTAAAACTTAAGCATATAGAAATATTATTTGTATTTCTAAATCTACAATAAATTAGTTTAGTGTTACTTATTCCAATACTTGGAGAGCAAAGTCATTACAATTTCTTAGTCAATCTCAATTGATTTACATCTTTGCGATTTTATTTTTCATTTAAAATCATAAACTTAGAAACAAAATTTTAAAGTTTTTAATTATATTAAAAAAAATAAATAAATAATAAAGACTTGCAAATGGATTTTGACACGCCAGATCGGCAGAGATTAGCGTGGCAAAAATTTGCTGGCGTACTTGGAATCAACAATTCTTTATACATTTTATATGCAATTTTAATTAAATTTAATTAATTGACCATCAATTGTTTTCAATATTTAAAGATGAATATAAATCACATTCTTAAGATATTTCACATCATTTTATATGCAATTGTGAAACTAATTTTGACTCAAACATTTATGCGTATAATATTTTTCTACTAATCGAATTTCAAGCAATTTTCAATTAATTGCAGTAAAAATAAATGAATTTAGAAATAGACAGAAAAATATTTTATTTTTTTTTACATTTATTATTATTGAATTTTTCAGCTTAACAAATTGTTGAAATTCACATAAAATTGCAATAAAGTTTTATATAGTGTTTTTAAGCAATAATAATCAAATTTCATAGCATGTTTTCGCATATTTTTGACTATCTGAATGAAGATCAGCGCTTAAATGTTGCGATGTTGTTGTCACAACAAATACAAAATAAGCAACAAATAAAACAGTAATAAGCATTATCTCAAAGTATTTAAGTTTATTTCTAACACGCTTAAAGAAAGAGAAAACCAAAACTAAATAAAAAACTAACAAAATAGAAGAAAAAAATGACAATAATATTCATATATTGCTTGTAATAAATTTCAAGTTGTGAATTGTTCTGCTTATTTTCAGAATTAACAATTAAAAAAAAAAAAAACAAACTTTATTACTCAATGGCAAAAACAAACAGTTTTAGCTTTTGATGCGAGAGACTTTTGCTGAGCTATTAAAAAAAAGAAAAAAAAATGAAGAAGAGACATTAGCGGCAGACTAAGAGTGTTTGCGATGCCGGCTATAAATGTGAATGGGCCAAGTTAATTAAACGTTTAGGGGAAGTTCAGAACTCTCTTAGTGTATATTGTTTTTTTTTTTTTAATGACAGCCCTTCGATAAGGTCAGGACTATGCATGAACTATCTGAACTGATGGTACACATTGTCAAAAGCAATTAATCCTTGACTTAAGTAATTGACAAATGATTACACGTTGCATATACAAACAACACATAGTCTGTGCGTGGGAAGAGAAGGTAAATAGACTTGTTGGCAACAGCAACAGTTTGATAGAGTCAACAACATGAGCTCAATGAAGAGTCTATTGGTATTATTATCAGCATTGCCTGGCCGCGGCTAGTACAAGAGCTTATGCAAAGGACTTACGTGCAGACAATAATAACAAAAATATGATACTGTATGATATAAGCAAGTGCAATGCTTGACACATGTGTGTCAAAACTAATGTGCGAGTATATATAACTCATACGCATTTATATATATATATATAACTCATACGCACAATAATAACTTGTGTTACCGTTACTTACTTCTGCCTGCCTGCTGACAGTTGCGTAAATGTTATCCTAGTCCCATTTGCTGTCTCACATTTGATTTCTGCTTGTCGCCTTAGCATGACATTTGACTTGTACTTGACAGGCGAGAAAAGTCTTTTGTGCTAATGTAACCAACTTTGTGCTCTCCTCCATTTGTGCGATTAGTTTTTTTTTTTTTTTTTGACACAATGCAATGCAGCATCAAGGACATTGCATAATGTATGCCCCAAAATGACCCGCCGTCTCTGCTCTTAGTTCACCGTTCTTTACATCTCTTACGCACACGACAACAACAGTTGTGTAGCAGCTGCTTTTCAACGCATTACTCAGGTGTGAACTCATTGCATGTTTTGCACTGCCTTGACTTCTTATACATGTGACTTCATAATGGGCAACATATATCAAAGGTGGCCATATAATGCTGCAACAGAACAAGCAACAAGCAGTAACAATAACAACAGCTAATAACAATAACTGTAACAGCAGACACAGCCACAGCCACAGACACGTCGACATTTCAACTTCTTAAAGTTATTCTGCAGAGTTCACACTGATTACTGCAATAACTGCGGGCGTCGGGGCGTAAGGTAAATTCATAGATAGAATTTAACCCTGTATTGCCAGTAGCAATACAATATTACTGCTGCTGCTGTTGTTGATGATGATGATGATGAAGATTTATGTCATGCAATATTTAAAAATATATTTTTGCATATTTATTTTTAGGCTCTTGCTTGGAATTTGGACACTCATGTTGGGGCGGTAAGTTTATTATACTTATGCTTTATATGTATAAATATATATTCTATATTTATATTTGTTTACTTTTTAGCTCATGGTAAACGTTCAGGCAACAGTGACGTTGCTGCAGCTACAATTACAGACAAACAGCAAGTAAGTTTATCAACTATATTTTATACCATTGTTTCATTATCATTAATCAATCATAATTTATGCTAATCTAATCCATTGAAAATCGAAATTTATCTATCTATAGAAATAGAAAATATTCAATATTTATAAATGATTCATGGGCCTAACCAAATTTGTCGAAATTGGTAGCGTGTAATAATTTATGATTAAGATTAAGCTTTTATGTCAATATGAGAATTGATTATTTCAACATGTTTATCATGATTACGGCAGCATAACATGTTAGAACTAGCGTAAACTAGTTAGTTACGGTCTGGTATTTCCCAAATTCTTATGGAATTTTCATGTAAATAATAATTAACAAATTTTTTTTTGTGGGAAATTCTAGAAAATGATTTTGAGCTTTTTACTAATTTTTTTTTTTTTTTGACTTAATAACTGTTATTAAAAATAAGTGCGACACATTTGATTAATGAATATTTAAAATGAATATTTAATGATCCATTAAATACGAGTAAATGTTAATTTACTCAGCAATTTTTATAGCTAAGCGTCTGCCAAATTTACATCTTTCGAAAAAAAATAGAAAAAAAAAATTAAAAAAAAAAATAAAATAAAAATATAGAATTTTTTTTTAATATTTTTGTTATATAAATTAATTTGTAAAATATTTTATTTTTTTTTAATTTTTTTTTTTTATTTATTAAATTTTTTTCTACTATCTAATCTTTTTTTTATTTCTTTCTCTTTCTTTCTCGCTTGCGACAGCCCTTACCTTATGTTGACAATTTAGCTGAACAAATCCTTAAGAACAATGTGAATTATCTTGATGATGACAGCAACATCAACAGCGGCAGCAACATCAATACCAACAATAACAACAACAACAACATTTACAAAAACTATGATTTGATGCAAGCAACACGAAACGATGAAGCAACGCTGCATGATGTTAACGATGGAAAACTATCTCAACTTCTGCGCCAGCATCGCTATCAACTGCGACAATTGCAGCGTCAATTTGATGCTGATGATGCTGCAGAAAGCTGGCGTTCATTGCAGCAAGCCATGGCTGAAGCAGGGCAGCGACAGAGACAACGGCAGCAGCAACGTAGACAACAGCAACAACCACGACAACAACAACAAGAACAACAGCAACAGACTTTGCCAATTGGCGATATCTTTGAACTATAAAGTGAACTTTGGCCATGAAGCATTAAAAAAAGCAACAAACAAATACACACACATACACATTCACACACACAAAAAAAAATGAACGATATTTATTCCACGAATCGAGTGATCTGTATTGCATGCTGTGCCCCAATTAAATAGATGAAATGTCAAACTGCGCATACGCCACGTTGGACAGTTGACAAAACACAGACAAGACACGTTGCAGTTAACATCAACAAAAATTGTAAAATTAAGTCAAATAATAATGTAAATGTAAAAAAAAAACAAAACAAAAAACAAACATAAAAAAAACTTGGGTATTTTTTTTTTTTTTTTTGTAATTATTATTTAAAATTTTTAAATTTTATTTTTTTTTTTAATCATTCAATTAAAATTTGAATTAATACATTAATTGCTTGTTAATTGTGCAAAGCAATATCACACTATATTTTTTTATATGTATATATTCATAATTTATGTATTTCATTCTCTGCGTGTTTCTTTATGTGTATGTGTATGTGTGTGTTGAAAGTACAATATTGCGTCAGTGGCTGGATGCCGCAATATTGCTCAGATCAATTTGTAATTATTTTATATTTCTCGTTTTTTTTTCTGCTATAACTAATATACATATATATATATATATTAATATATAGCATATATCTATATCTATTCCTAATCCAATATAATAAAAAATATTTTTAACTTTAACTTAAAAATTAATCGATAATAACAAAATAAAGTTTATATAAGCATTAAAAGAAATCTGCATTTGATTTAAGCTTTAATTTTTGCTGGGATTTGGAAACAGGCAGCATCACCCTGCTTATCACCCAATCCCCAATGTATTTCCAAACTTACAGTGGGATAAACTGGTAATATCTTAAAACTATTCTTATATGTATAAGTTTGACCCGCTTTTAGCGGACAGCCAACTTTATTCTCGCCTTTGGCATCATAGATATGCGGACAGGCGCTGGTGCCATAATAGCCGGGGAATGGCAGTGGTACATCCAAAATAATACCCTGTATATCCGATGTGAGATCAGCAAAGTCACGCTCTGGTTTTATTTTCATTTCGATGCTTGCCTCACTGTTGCGCTTCAATATACATTTACTTTTCGGGCAATTCGATATAGTTACTTCTTCAGCGGTTAAAGCACGTGCTTTGGCTGCCAAAAAAAAAAAAAGAAAAAAATTGATTTATATTGCATGTTGTGGCAAAAGAAGTTTTACTTACATTTGGGGCATGGCTTAACATCTGTAGCATTGGCAGACAAAGCGAACAAAGCGACTAATAACACAGCATAAAGCTTCATTTTGTGACAAGTTAATAAAGTATCTGCAAGATACAATTGTGGTTTGTAGTTGCAGTAAAACTGACAGACAAATAATAAATTATATGTAAACAAAAAACAAATGAAACTAAAACTAAAACCGGTTCAATGAAAGATTGACCTTGACTTCATATTGAACATTTGCCAAGTTGGCCAACAAAAAAAAAAAATATATATACATATATATAAAACTTGTGAGCAGCAATGGGATGCAAAACTGAATTGCAATGGAAAACAGAAAGTTAGATAAAAAAAAAAAGCAAATAAACTAAACAGAGCGTAGAGATACGATCTTAGATATTTACATATATGTAGATTTACAGTTTTGCTGCCTAGTACAAAGTTCAATTGATTCCTCTTTTGCTTGCATTTGTGATTTATATAGTTTACTTAATGATGTCACTGATCATACTTATAAATAATTTGCTTTTAATTAACACTCGATATTTATGCAATTATAATTAATTTACACAAACACACACACACAAACACAGAAGTCTTGCTATTTATTGCAAGCTTAAATAAATTAGTCTCTGGCACATTTGAAGCACAACTTACTCTATAAGCTCTATAAAGCGTAGCTCAAGCTTTGAGCACAACTGACAAACGAAGACTGAGCGAGCACCGCTGCGCACATTCTGTTTATATATGGTATACAGTGATTGGCAACAACTCTCGTTGAGGTAAGCAAACTGACAGACTGAGAGACAGACAAACAGACAGACATAAACATAGACACAGACACAGACACAGACACAGGCACAGGCACAGTTACTGGCAGTCAGATCGCTGACTAATCAAGCAAACTATTATCGATTTCTTTTGCCTGCTCAGTATGCGTGCTATGTTCTCTCTCCCTCTCTCTCTCTCTCTCCGTCTCCGTTTTTCTCACTTCCTTCACATCTGACTATCTCACTCGCTGCCTGTCTCCCTTTGAAGATACTTGCAATTTAAGCAATTGCTTGACTTGATAATATTTGCGTGTTTTCAATTTCATAGAACATCTTCAATTGGCGTTCCTTTTGCTGTTTGCTGTTTTCTGTTTTGTTTTTTTTATAGTTAGTGCATACTGTAGTCGCAGCATACATGTGATGTTGTGAGACGAGACGTATTTACTTTAAGTTGACTTCACTGAAAATAAATTCAATACAAATACAAATACAAACAGTTAACTGTGCAAGTCAAGTACTTCCCTAAAGCCTATTAAGGCTTCTGTATTGGGGAAGTGCTAATGTCTAGCCATTGTCGGGCACAAGGGGCGTGGCAAGTGCTTATTGTTTGTGTGCTCAAATGTAAATTGAAATCAAAAGTTAGCAAAAAATAAATATCACACTAATTATCATTCTGTTAAACTCTCTCACTTTCGCTCTCTCTCTCTCTCTCTCTCATATAGCAATAACAATTTGTATACACAAATCACAGCAGAAGCTAAACAAATGCAAATAATTTTTATTATTTATTATTATTATTATGTAAACAATTATTCACTGATATTTGCATTTCTCTTTATAAAGAAAATATTTGATATTATAATTTGTATATTAGAATAATTAATATTTTCAATTGCGCGGTAAAAGTTCTAAAGTGCAAAACTTTTGCTGTTGAGCTTTTAAAATTATGAATCTTAATAAAATAATTAACATTTTATATAGCAACAAAAATCTGAGCAATTATTATGCAGCGCATGCGATTTGTATTACAATTTAAAATCATGCTCAGTTTCAGTTGGAACTAAAAACAAAAGCAAAGCTCGCTGAAAACGTAAGCAGGAAGTCGCATTGCCATGGAGCGTGAGACATTTTCCAAATAGCTGTGAAACAGCTGATCAATAAGAAGAAGAAGAAGAAGCAGTAGCAGAAATAGACTGAGACGTGTGCCCAATATACCAGATACATATATGCATTAGCATATAGAAAGCTAAGCTTCAAATTTATTTTCAATCTAGATTTAAATGTTGAAAACTTTACTCACGTCTTGTGGCGTCTGAACGGAGCTGAGTTTGAGCAACAACTGAACAACGAAACAACGGAAAATTGAAAGCGAAAAGTGCAGTAGCTTTGCCTCTAAATGAGAGTTGAACAGACGGACAGACTGATAGACAGACAGACGAAGAGACAAGTTAAATGATGACAAGTGATCGACCGAACGGAGCAGTTTCTTATTTTCTTGTTTTTGTCGTTTATTGTTGTTGTTGTTGTTGAAAAGCGACTGAGCCGGTTTAAACGACGCTGTTTTACACTCTTTACACATTTTCAGGTTGTGCTTTTCGTTTGTTTTTTTTTTTTTTTTTTATTATTTGTCAGTTTATTTACTACGCATGTGACAGAATTGAAAATTTCCGGCCTTTTGTTGCGCACTGCAATCCACGCACAAACACAAAATCCAAGTAAGAATAATCTGTTTATTCAGTTGCTCGACTTGTAAATACCCTGCAGTTGAAAATTACACTTTTACTAATATAGAGTAAAAGTATATAATATTTTATTCGACCTCATAAAAATATTGTAAAATGCAGCGCCTACTTTATATACTCGTACAAGTCTAAACTAGTATGTGCTTGTCTATTCGTCTGTCTGTATGTCTGAGCGGTCAATGTACAGCTTCATAATAGAAACAAACGCAATTTGAATACATCGTTAAATGTAATTTAATTTAGAAAATTTTTTGCATATCAGATTAACACATTTGAATTGTGTAAAGCGAACTAGGTCAAAGTAAATATTATCGAGTTTGCTTGTAAAAATATTTTCAAATATATTAAGTACTTACAGATTTTGATGATTAATTCAAGACAATTCAGTTTTCTTTATAACACAACTAATATGCCTGCAAAACTTCTGCATATAATCACGATTATTCAATAATCATAAAAACTATTTCAACTAATAAAAAAAATATCGCATGAAATGTTTTATTCGTAATTTTCTTAATTTTTGTAATTTGCACTGACATTTTTAAATGAAACGGCAAGCAGTGTGTTGTACAGCAAGCAGTTGTCAATTTCGCTCAATTGCTCAAAATGCGTTAGTAGACTCATTTTTGCGTTTATGTTTGTTAGCATACTCTGTTAAGTTTAAAATTCAATGCAATATGAATTTGTATAATTGATAATTATGATATAATTCACTGGCAGAGTAATTGTTACTTAAATTTTTGAAGATTTTTGAAACGTTTATTATTGAAATTTATTATTTTAATTAATCTTAAAAAAAAAACATTCATTTAAAATAAGCCTTATGCTGCGTACTGGACATACACTGCGTAATAACAGAACCATATTGAGTATAACATATGATTGAACTAAAATTGCCATTGTACAACACTGTAGCCCAGCTGCAGTAAGAAGAAGACAACGTAAGGTATAATATCGGAACGCGGACAAAATGCAGTGCGATGGCAAAAATGTTATAAAAATATATAAAAAGCAATCGCAATGTGCGAACTGACGAGATAGTGTTAATTAACTGATTTTTTTTCATTTGATTTTTCACCTTGATTTGCATACTCATCGTAAAAAATCAACCAAAAAAAAGAACAAAGTTAAATTTAAACATAATAAAGAATAATAAATATGTTTTTGAAAGAATATTAAATGTTGCTGTAGTTATAGCCATAACTAAGCTAAATTGGCAACACTGTCCATGAAAACAAAAATGAACAAAAGCTACACAAAGATTTTTATGAACAAAGAAGAAGATGAAATAACACAAACACAAACACAAACATAAACATACAAAGACACAAACACATAATGATGTCATTCATCTCCAAAGACTTTGTTCGATAAAAGCAATTAGAATAGAATATGATATACTAATATACGTACATATTTATATTTATATATATTATATTTATATATATATAATGTTAATGAGTTGGATCTTTGGTTCTTTTAATGACTTTCATTGCCTCAATTTTGCATGCAAAATAAACAATAAAAAAAGTGTAATTATTCATAGGTTGTCACCTTTGAGAGAAGACCTCAATAGACCTACATATATATAGAGCATTAATAGCTCCAACGTCAAATGCATACAAAGTGACGTCATCGGTCATCTGTTTATTATGCAAAGTGATGTAAACAAAAACCAAAAAAATAAAAAAAAGCAAATAAATAAAAAATAAAAGAAAGGAAAGAAAATGTAAGTCAGTTCTCGTGTTTCTGTTTCAACAAAATAAATATGTACGAATTATTTGCATATTTGATGTTTTGCATAGCGTGAGCTAAAATTTCAGCACACATTTAAATTGTTACACTGAAAAAAAAATTAAAAAAAAACAAATTCCAATTAATTACGGAACAGGAAATTAAATAAATTTTTGATATGATAATTCGTAGTAAAATAAATAAATCAAAGTATAAACTTAAATACTGTCGATAGTAATATCGATAGTATCGTTTGACATTACTATCGCAAGTATTAGCATGAGTGCGCAAATCTTATATATTTCTGTTTATATTGATAATACGAAAAATTAATAAATAATTTGACAACAAAATAAAATAGAACTGATAACTTTGAGACCCTCAAACATAGCTTGATAATTATTTCATTTATCTTATCAATTTTATTTTATTTTTTTCTCCGTCCATGTAAAAATGTTGCAATATTTTCTAAGTTATTCTTCTTAGAAATATCATTCACAACTTGTCAAATGAACATCCGTTGAATTGTTGATAAGTTGTGAATGATATTTCTAAGAAGAATAACTTAGAAAATATTGCAACATTTTTACATGGACGGAGAAAAAAATAAAATAAAATTGATAAGATAAATGAAATAATTATCAAGCTATGTTTGAGGGTCTCAAAGTTATCAGTTCTATTTTATTTTGTTGTCAAATTATTTATTAATTTTTCGTATTATCAATATAAACAGAAATATATAAGATTTGCGCACTCATGCTAATACTTGCGATAGTAATGTCAAACGATACTATCGATATTACTATCGACAGTATTTAAGTTTATACTTTGATTTATTTATTTTACTACGAATTATCATATCAAAAATTTATTTAATTTCCTGTTCCGTAATTAATTGGAATTTGTTTTTTTTTAATTTTTTTTCAGTGTAACAATTTAAATGTGTGCTGAAATTTTAGCTCACGCTATGCAAAACATCAAATATGCAAATAATTCGTACATATTTATTTTGTTGAAACAGAAACACGAGAACTGACTTACATTTTCTTTCCTTTCTTTTATTTTTATTTTTTTTTTATTTATTTTTTTTTTTTTGTTTTTGTTTACATCACTTTGTATAATAAACAGATGACCGATGACGTCACTTTGTATGCATTTGACGTTGGAGCTATTAATGCTCTACATATATGTATATATATATGTAGGTCTATTGAGGTCTTCTCTCAAAGGTGACAACCTATGAATAATTACACTTTTTTTATTGTTTATTTTGCATGCAAAATTGAGGCAATGAAAGTCATTAAAAGAACCAAAGATCCAACTCATTAACATTATATATATAAATTTAATATATATAAATATAAATATGTACGTATATTAGTATATCATATTCTATTCTAATTGCTTTTATCGAACAAAGTCTTTGGAGATGAATGACATCATTATGTGTTTGTGTCTTTGTATGTTTATGTTTGTGTTTGTGTTTGTGTTATTTCATCTTCTTCTTTGTTCATAAAAATCTTTGTGTAGCTTTTGTTCATTTTTGTTTTCATGGACAGTGTTGCCAATTTAGCTTAGTTATGGCTATAACTACAGCAACATTTAATATTCTTTGAAAAACATATTTATTATTCTTTATTATGTTTAAATTTAACTTTGTTCTAATAAAAAAGAAAAGTATATTTTATTTTTTTTTTAATTTCTTAATGGAACAAGTTGTAATTTAGGCTGAATTAATAAAAATGGTTTCGTTCTTTTACAATTTTCAACGGCACAAAAACGCGCAGCACTGCTCAACTGTATGTGTGTGTGTGTGTTGTTTGTGTACGTGTTAAGACCAAGTAACTGTGCCAAAAGCAATGACCGCGCCAAGATAGACAAGCCAAACATACCAACAACAAAAACACATAGCACACCATATAAACATAGTCACATGCAGAGGCAAACATACACATACACATATACAGATACACAAAGACACATTACATTCACACACATAATAGAGCGTTTACCAGACCTGGCTGGGATACAAAAATAAAAATTATTTTCGGTTAATGCGGTTTTAAGTAAACGTTGGGCAAGCTCAGCTAAAAACTCAGTTAAAAACTCAACTAAAACCAAGCTTAGCTCTGTCCAGGCCAATGTACTTTAGCGCTTGCTTAACAATTTGTTTGTTGGCCAAAAACAAAAAAAAAATCTTTTATTTTTTTCTTTTTTTAACAATTGAGTTTTTGGTGAATGGTTTTTACAAAGGCCACAGCAAATTTTTTTTAATGGCGGGATGCGCAACAGTTTCTTTTTTTTCACACAAGCTCACACACACAAGCATTCACATAAATTGCATTAAATCAAGGGGCGTACACGAATTTAATCAATTCCAATTGGAATATGAATACGAATACGAATAGGAAATTCTTAGTCTGATTCCAACTTGTGCTTAACTTACCGTGAGTTGAAGGGGCGAACCCTTACAGCAACCTTGAGCGATGACATTTTGGTGGTTGTTGCTGTAGTAGTAGCTTCTCTTCTTCCTATTATATTTTTGTTTTTGTTTTTATTTTCGTTTTCTTTTTCGTTTTTTGTTGTTATTCCTTATGCTATGCGATATCCAGCGCAGCTATGTCAGAGATGATGTTGTTTGTGTATATTTGTGTGTTTGTTTTTGTTTAGAATATGGGCTTAATGGCTGAAGACAGAGACGGGTACAGTTGGTCGATTGTTTAGGTATCCAACACGAATGCCAATAGTTACGTTATTTAATTTCACCACTCGAATGTTCACAGTGTATTTTGTTACGATATTTCTTGTGTTATTTTTGTTTTCCTTCTTTTTGATTCCACTAGTTTACTTGCATGTATTTGCGCGTTATTATTATCGTCATTTTTCTCGATGTTGTTGTTGTTGTTGTTATTAGCCTTGTTAATTTGTTTTTGTTTTCGTTGTCTTATGCAGCGTTTCATCGTCCGTCGCACTTTACGCTCATCAGCCAACAACAAGCAAAGCACATAATAATATTAATAATAATAATTGTACACAATTTGAATCACTTGCATATTTCATTGTTTACTGTTGCCCATCGCAGCAGCAGTTAAAATAACAGCGCAGTCCCGACACAGATGTGCGTAATACTTTTTTACTTTTTTATTGGTTGATTTTTTACGATGAGTATGCAAATCAAGGTGAAAAATCAAATGAAAAAAAAATCAGTTGATTAACACTATCTCGTCAGTTCGCACATTGCGATTGTTTTTTATATATTTTTATAACATTTTTGCCATCGCACTGCATTTCGTCCGCGTTCCGATATTATACCTTACGTTGTCTTCTTCTTACTGCAGCTGTGCTACAGTGTTGTACAATGGCAATTTTAGTTCAATCATATGTTATACTCAATATGGTTCTGTTATTACGCAGTGTATGTCCAGTACGCAGCATAAGGCTTATTTTAAATGAATGTTTTTTTTTTAAGATTAATTAAAATAATAAATTTCAATAATAAACGTTTCAAAAATCTATATAAGTAACAATTTCTCTGCCAGTGAATTATATCATAATTATCAATTATACAAATTCATATTGCATTGAATTTTAAACTTAACAGAGTATGCTAACAAACATAAACGCAAAAATGAGTCTACTAACGCATTTTGAGCAATTGAGCGAAATTGACAACTGCTTGCTGTACAACACACTGCTTGCCGTTTCATTTAAAAATGTCAGTGCAAATTACGAAAATTAAGAAAATTACGAAAAAAATATCTCATGCGATATTATTTTTATTAGTTGAAATAGTTTTTATGATTATTGAATAATCGTGATTATATGCAGAAGTTTTAAAGGCATATTAGTTGTGTTATAAAGAAAACTGAATTGTCTTGAATTGATTAATCATCAAAATCTGTAAGTACTTAATATATTTGAAAATATTTTTACAGACAATCTCGATAATATTTACTTTGACCTAGTTCGCTTTACACAATTCAAATGTGTTAATCTGATATGCAAAAATTTTCTAAATTAAATTACATTTAACGATGTATTCAAATTGCGTTTGTTTCTATGATGAGGCTGTACATTGACCGCTCAGACATACAGACAGACGAATAGACAAGCACATACTAGCTTAGACTTGTACGAGTATATAAAGTAGACGCTGCATTATACAATATTTTTATGAGGTCGAATAAAATAATATATATTTTTACTCTATATAAGTAAAAGAGTAACTTTCAACTGCAGGGTATTTACAAGTCGACCAACTGAATAAACAGATTATTCTCGCTTGGATTTTGTGTTTGTGCGTGGATTGCAGTGCGCAACAAAAGGCCGGAAATTTTCAATTCTGTCACATGCGTAGTAAATAAGCTGACAAATAATAAAAAAATATATAAAAAAACGAAACGCACAACCTGAAAAATGTGTAAAGAGTGTAAAACAGCGTCGTTTAAACCGGCTCAGTCGCTTTTCAACAACAACAACAACAACAGCAACAATAAACAACAAACGACAAAAACAAGAAAATAAGAAACTGCCCCGTTCGGTCGATCACTTGTCATCATTTAACTTGTCTCTTCGTCTGTCCGTCTGTTCAACTCTCATTTAGAGGCAAAGCTACTGCACTTTTCGCTTTCAATTTTCCGTTGTTTCGTTGTTCAGTTGTTGCTCAAACTCAGCTCCGTTCAGACGCCACAAGACGTGAGTAAAGTCTTCAACATTTAAATCTAGATTGAAAATAAATTTGAAGCTAAGCTTTCTATATGCTAATGCATATATGTATCTGGTATATTGGGCACACTTCTCTGTCTATTTCTGCTACTGCTTCTTCTTCTTCTTCTTCTTCTTATTGATCAGCTGTTTCACAGCTATTTGGAAAATGTCTCACGCTCCATGGCAATGCGACTTCCTGCTTATGTTTTCAGCGAGCTTTGCTTTTGTTTTTAGTTCCAACTGAAACTGAGCATGATTTTAAATTGTAATACAAATCGCATGCGCTGCATAATAATTGCTCAGGTTTTTGTTGCTATATAAAATGTTAATTATTTTATTAAGATTCATAATTTTAAAAGCTCAACAGCAAAAGTTTTGCACTTTAGAACTTTTAGCGCGCAACTGAAAATATTAACATATTAAAATATCAAATATTTTCTCTATAAAGAGAAATGCAAATATCAGTGAATAATTGTTTACATAATAATAATAAAAAAAAAAATTATTTGCATTTGTTTAGCTTCTGCTGTGATTTGTATATACAAATTGTTATTGCTATATGAGAGAGAGAGAGAGAGAGAGCGAAAGTGTGAGAGTGTGACAGAATGGCAATTAGTGTGATATTTATTTTTTTTTTGCTAACTTTTGATTTCAATTTACATTTGAGCACACAAACAATAAGCACTTGCCACGCCCCTTGTGCCCGACAATGGCTAGACATTAGCACTTCCCCAATACAGAAGCCTTAATAGGCTTTAGGGAAGTACTTGACTTGCACAGTTAACTGTTTGTATTTGTATTTGTATTTGTATTGAATTTATTTTCAGTGAAGTCAACTTAAAGTAAATACGTCTCGTCTCGCAACATCACATGTATGCTGCGACTACAGTATGCACTAACTATAAAGAAACAAAATAGAAAAGAGCAAACAGCAAAAGGAACGCCAATTGAAGATGTTCTATGAAATTGTAAACACGCAAATATTATCAAGTCGAGCAATTGCTTAAATTGCAAGTATCTTCAAAGGGAGACAGGCAGCGAGTGAGATAGTTAGATGTGAAGGAAGTGAGAAAAACAGAGATAGAGAGAGAGAGAGGGAGAGAGTACATAGCACGCATACTGAGCAGGCAAAAGAAATCGAAAATAGTTTGCTTGATTAGTCAGCGATCTGACTGCCTATAACTGTGTCTGTGTCTGTGTCTGTGTCTGTGTCTGTGTCTGTCTATCTTTATGTCTGTCTGTTTGTCTGTCTTTCAGTCTGTCAGTCTGCTTACCTCAACGAGAGTTGTTGCCAATCACTGTATACCATATATAAACAGAATGTGCGCAGCGGCGCTCGCTCAGTCATCGTTTGTCAGTTGTGCTCAAAGCTTGAGCTACGCTTTATAGAGCTTATAGAGTAAGTTGTGCTTCAAATGTGCCAGCAAATAATTTATTTAAGCTTGCAATAAATAGCAAGACTTCTGTGTATGTGTGTGTGTGTGTTTGTGTAAATTAATTATAATTGCATAAATATCGAGTGTTAATTAAAAGCAAATTATTTATAAATATGATCAGTGACATCATTAAGTAAATCTAATTCACAAATGCAAGCAAAACAGGAATCAATTGAACTTTGTACTAGGCAGCAAAACTTTAAATGATCATCTATATGTAGATATCTAAGATCATATCTCTACGCTCTGTTTAGTTCATTTGCTTTTTTTTATCTAACTTTCTGTTTTTCATTGCAGTTCAGTTTTGCATCCCATTGTTGCTCACAAGTTTTATATATATGTATATACATATATATTTTTTTTTTTGTTGGCCAACTTGGCAAATGTTCAATATGAAGTCAAGGTCAATCTTTCATTGAACCGGTTTTAGTTTTAGTTTCATTTGTTTTTTGTTTACATATAATTTATTATTTGTCTGTCAGTTTTACTGCAACTACAAACCACAATTGTATCTTGCAGATACTTTATTAACTTGTCACAAAATGAAGCTTTACTCTGTGTTATTAGTCGCTTTTTTCGCTTTGGCTGCCAATGCTACAGATGTTAAGCCATGCCCCAAATGTAAGTAACACTTGTTTTTTTTGCCACAACATGCAATATAAATCAATTTTTTCTTATTTTTTTTGACAGCCAAAGCACGTGCTTTAACCGCTGAAGAAGTAACTATATCGAATTGCCCGAAAAGTAAATGTATATTGAAGCGCAACACTGAGGCAAGCATCGAAATGAAAATAAAACCAGAGCGTGACTTTGCTGATCTCACATCGGATATACAGGGTATTATTTTGGATGTGCCACTGCCATTCCCTGGCTATTATGGCACCAGCGCCTGTCCGCATATCTATGATGCCAAAGGCGAGAATAAAGTTGGCTGTCCGCTAAAGGCGGGTCAAACTTATACATATAAGAATAGTTTTAAGATATTACCAGTTTATCCCACTGTAAGTTTGGAAATACATTGGGGATTGGGTGATAAGCAGGGTGATGCAGCCTGTTTCCAAATCCCAGCAAAAATTAAAGCTTAAATCAAATGCAGATTTCTTTTAATGCTTATATAAATTTTATTTGTTATTATCGATTAATTTTTAAGTTAAAGTTAAAAATATTTTTTTATAATAATGGATTAGGAATAGATATAGATATATGCTATATACGAGGTGTGTTCAAAAAGTAAGGTGACTTTTCAAATTTCGCGGGCAACATATTTTCGATTATCGATTTTTTTGTTTTGTTATATTGGTACACTCTTCCCTAACATCTGTACCAAGTTTCAATTGAATCCCCTTTTTTGTTTGGTTGTTAGAGGCGTAAAGGTTACAAGTTGTTTTGCGTGCTCGGCGATTTTTTGATTTTTTCGGTTTTGGCTCACCTGGGCTCTTCCATTGGGACGATTGGACTTTGGTTTCGATATCATAACCATATACCCATGATTCGTCACCAGTTATGACCCTTTTGCGTAAATCTGGGTCGTCGTTGACGTCATTCAACAGCTCTTGAGCGATGCTCATGCGACGGTTCTTTTGGTCAAAATTCAGCAATTTAGGAACAAACTTCGCTGACACACGACTCATACCCAAAACGTTTGAAAAAATTTCATGGCACGAGCCAAGCGATATACCGACATCTTCAGCAACTTCTCTGATAGTGATTCGACGATTTTCCAAAACAATTTTCGTCACTGCTTGAACGTTTTCATCAGTTGTTGACGTGCTTGGGCGTCCAGAGCGAGGCTGGTCATTGGCATCTTCCCGGCCATCTTGGAAGAGTTTGTACCACTTGTACACATTTTTTTTACTCAGAACAGTTTCACCGTATGCCACTGTCAACATTTCAAGTGTTTCAGAGCACTTAATTTTATTTTTTACACAAAATTTGATGCAAATCCTTTGATCCATATTTTTCGATAGCAAAAAATCGCCGAGCACGCAAAACAACTTGTAACCTTTACGTCTCTCACAACCAAACA
>JBAMBR010002176.1:0-28727 GCA_037044475.1 Zaprionus obscuricornis | reverse complement strand
GAACATATTGAAAATATGTTGGCTGCAACTAGTCGTCAAATGGTTGGTGGTTTTCTTGGTGCAGCAGCCAATGGATTAATGGAGAAACAACCGCCACCACAGTAAGTATTATCGCTAGGTATCTGTTTACTCTTTGTCTAATAATCTAATCTTTTACAGAAAACCAGTTGTTGTTGATACGGAGAAGGAACAGAAAGGTCAAAGCATCATGGATGCATTGTTGGGCATGTTTACTACCAAAGTCAATGCGGAAGAGCTGAAAAAGGATAACTCATCGGGCAGTTTGGCAAGTGCTGCTTCAACACCGCAATCAGTTACACCCGAACAAGTGCCCTCACCCTCATCGCCATTTGCTCCAGAGATTGGTGATAAACCCTATGGACGTGGACGTCTACTGTGCTTGGATGGTGGCGGCATACGTGGATTAGTGTTGGTGCAAATGTTGCTGGAGGTGGAGAAGCTATCACGCACACCCATTATACATATGTTCGATTGGATCGCTGGCACTAGCACCGGTGGCATATTGGCTTTGGGTTTGGGTTGCGGCAAGACTATGCGTCAATGCATGGGTCTCTATCTACGCATGAAGGAGCAATGTTTTGTTGGCTCACGTCCCTATAATAGCGAATACTTTGAAGCGATATTAAAGGATAATCTCGGGGAGTTTAATGTAATGACTGATATTAAGCATCCTAAGATTATGGTCACTGGTGTAATGGCAGATCGTAAACCTGTTGATTTGCATCTGTTTCGTAATTATACAAGTGCCAGTGATATTCTTGGCATTGTTACTTCTATAAGTAAGTACATTGGGCATTATCATATGCTACAATTTGAATATAACAATTTTATTTGCATCACACAGGTAATCGACGTATACCACCGCCACAGCCGGAGGACCAGTTAGTTTGGCGTGCAGCTCGTGCTACTGGTGCTGCACCATCATATTTCCGTGCTTTTGGACGCTTCCTTGATGGCGGACTAATCGCTAACAATCCTACATTGGATGCCATGACTGAGATTCATGAATATAATATGGCATTACGTAGTGCTAATCGTGAAGCGGAGGCTGTGCCCGTTTCTGTTGTGGTTTCATTGGGTACTGGTCACATACCGGTTACCGAACTCAAGGATATTGATGTGTTCCGCCCGGAAAGTATTTGGGATACTGCTAAATTAGCTTATGGCATATCTACCATTGGTAAAATTTATATTTTAAATATTTTTGCTATATAAATAATATAAACAATTTGTATTATTTCTAGGTAATCTACTTGTGGACCAAGCCACTTGCTCTGATGGCCGTGTCGTTGATCGTGCACGCGCCTGGTGCAGTACCATTGGCATACCATATTATCGCTTCAATCCACAGCTCAGTGAAGATATTGCCATGGATGAAAAGGATGATCAAAAGCTTATTAATATGCTGTGGCATACCAAGGCCTATATGCATACAAACCGCAACAAAATTATCGAAATGATTAATTTCTTAAAATAGCGTGTGAGACGGATTTAGACTGCCCGCAAAACGAAAACAATTGCGTTATGCGTTATATTCCCAACAACATATATATATATGTATAAAAAAGAAGAAATTATTTCCTATAATTGTTCGTGTATTCCCAATCAATGTGTATATATCCTATAAATTTGATGAAACCTTTTCCAGCACCTTTCAGCGGTCTAAATCAGGACACACACGCACACACTCTAACACATATACACAAACACACATATAACAATATACCAACATTCGTCCAAAACGTTATCTTAGCCCAAATCACAGTTTTTTTTTTTTTTAAAGAAACTTTAATAAATTATAATACTATATAAGATCCCATTGTTGTACTGAGGCTAGATCTTTGTATCATTTAAACATTTGCGCTTTAAATATTGTGTTAACAGAATCTAAGTATTCTTACTTCGAATTTTTGTTGTTTAACTACATATGTATGTATTAGAATTGTGAATATTTATTGCAAATATGTATTTTATTTTATATATATTTTTTTTTTTTGATTATTGGATTTAAACTGTATGTTGTTAACATTCCGTGTCGCTTTGTCAGTCAATAGTTGTACATCAGCACGAATTTTAAATAAAAAAAAACTTTTCTAAGTATAGCCAATTCTTTGAAAATAAAATGTCTTTTTATTGGAAATTAAATTTTATTTTTCATGTAGAATTCTTTAATTAAATTTTAAACTACTTAAAATTGGTTTTGGCCCACTGTACGTAAATAAACTGCAAACAATAGTTCATTTTTATACAACAGGGCTGACAAATCAATTTAGACAGGGCTACTGTCAGTTCTACAAAATGTTCTATTACTCTTTGATTTTTAATGCATAAAATTAGATTTTTTTAAAAATAAATATTTTTATTTATGAAATAGCAAAAGCTTGTCATAATTTTATAAGTTAAATAACATATATATAAAAAAAAAACCTATCGAAAAAAATAATCGAAAATTAAGACAAAACAAACGAAAACAGTTTCGCCAGCCCTGAACAGACCAAACGTTCACGTTATTTGGGTTAAAAAACAGAATAGCGTAAATTAACTGAAAATGGTTGGTTGGAGCCGTGTGCTGTCGCCAGCGGCGCAATTTGCCAAAAATCATACGGTGCTCTTAACACCAGCCTGTCGCAAGGGTAAGTCTAATCGAAATCCTTTGCAGGAGTTGTAAAAACAACACACATTACGCAACCACAGACCAAGAAATAAATTGTGAATTTTATATCAATTGCAGCATTGCAACAGCAACTACGCCAAATGAGCGGTGATCATGGACATCATCATATGACAATTAAGCCATCAAGATTCCAATGGGATAAATTCAAGGATTTGATGCACTTTTACGTAATGATCGGCGTAATTCCAATTACAGCCCTGGTCTTCTACTCCAACGTATTCATTGGCCCATCACAGCTGGCAGAAATCCCAGAGAATTATGAGCCCAAACATTGGGAATACGAAAAGGTTTCATATACGATGTATATATATGTATATATTATTTATACTAAATCTATAATCTTGTCTTGTGTTGCAGCATCCGATAACGCGTTTTATTTCGCGTTACATGTTAAACTCGCAGCAACAGAATTACGAGAAGGCGTGTCACAATCTCTACGAAGAGAACGAGAAGGCGCTGATTCGGTAAGCATGAAACATTTACTGAAATGTTTGTCTCTTCTAAGATTTTGTTTGGCTTTTAGCAAACTCGAAAATGAGATTCGTTGCAAGATGTCGGAGCGTAATGATTATCAGGCTTATTATTATCGTCCGACGGTAGCCAAATATCACAGAGTATCCAAAGAGGCAGCCGATGAATTGGAGGCACTGCGCGGTGATTAAGCAACAGGTGGCTAAACTTTAACTCCAACTCCAACTAGAACTCGATTGATTTCAATTCTATTTGTTTTAGTCGTTTTATAGATCTAATTAAGACTCTCACTTCAATTGAGGATAATAAAATGCGTGAAATGTCTTTTACTCGTTTGTTATTGTTTTTTTCTTTGTGTGCGAATATGTAATTAACAAGAGAGCAAGATTGTCTTCAACGATCAGAAGATTTCATATCCTTGCAGTCTTAGAATACAACTTTTCATACAAAGACTTTATTTTTATTTATTTATACGAAATTCGAATTTCTGTATCAGGGCAAAAAAAAAATTCAGAGCAAAATCAATTGATTTGAGGTATGAAATACCAGGCGAACAGAAACTAGCAGAAAGTAGCACAAAGCAGAAATGAAGTGTTTGAAACACAGCCCAAAAGTATGCAGCATAAATTAGATAATATTCTCTCTTACTCTTTTTATTACAGCCGCCAAACCGCAGGAATAAATGGCTGTTAAACTTAACAGTTTCATAGGAAGATTAAAATTAGTACTGCGACTTGCTGTTAGTTTCTGATCGCCTGGTATTTCAGTCTGAAATTTGAATGATTTTGACATTTCTAGCTCTGAAATTATTTTTTTTTTTCAACGGAAATTTAAATTCCCTTTCCACAATTCAATTTTTATTGGTATTTGTTTTATTTTTTTTATACTTATAAGAAAAATATTTATTTATACATTGATTAACGTAAGTTTCAATTTTTTTTTATTATATTTTTTTATAGCATATAATATTTATAAAAAATAAAAATAATAATAATTAAAATAAAAAAAAGTAAGATTATCATCGGCGGTCCGAAGATGTCATACCCTTGCAGTCTGAGAAGATAACTTTTCATACAAAAACCCAATTTTCAACCGATCGTTCGTATGGCAGCTATGTAATATAGGGCTCCGATCCGACCGGGTCTAGCTTATATACATCTTATTAACATGGGTAAACAAGTTTCTTTGATATAACTCTAAAGCTGAGAGACTAGTTTGCTTTTCAACAGACGGACAACCTGGTTTGGATTCTGCCATCGATGCTGATTAAGAATATATATACTTTGATTGATCTGCCACGTCTTCTAAGGGGCGTTACAAACTACTGTCCAAAATGAATGTACCCTCTGCAAGGGTATAAATACAAAATATATAACATAAATACAAAATAAATATCAAACTTAGATTAAGCCAAGTGCGTTTAGCCCCACGCCTGATTCTTGCAATAATAGAGAACCAATTTACCGTTAGTGCCATGACAATCGTAAAGATTCTTAATTATTTGATCCGGTGCAGGTGCAAATGTTTGATTAACATACAGAAACTGCAAGAGAAATAAGTAAAATTTATAATTAAAACAATTAAGAAAGCTACCGTCGAGTCAAAGTCAATATAGCCTATGGGTCCCGGGATAATGAAACTGGAGCAGGAGAAGGAGAAGGCAGAGACAACGACTACTACTTACAATGTGCTCACTGGCATCAAGTTTAAGATATTTATGTATAAATTTTTGTATCCAACTGACTGTTTTGTTGGGATCCACAGTCCATGTACGTTTCTTAATGATCGGCACATTTCCCGTTGCATTTAGCAGAATGCAAACTATAAAAGGCATAAAAAAAAAATTAGTAAAATCATCTTGTAGAACATATGAATTTTTTACTTTTTGCTGCATCTTTGTCTGTTGGAGCTGTAGATGTTATGGATGTGGATACCGTCGCTGGCGTTTCCTCCGTGTCCGTCATAATTCTTTGGAATGTTATAAATCACGCAAGGTTTTCGTTAATTCTTTTATTTTTGCATTTAGTTTGCTTTGTTATATTTATCAACCAGGGCTACGAAACTACTAAAAAAAATTCAGCCAGATCCGATTGCAGCTGATAATAGTTCACGAAAGAACTAGTTCTAACCCAGCTGCACAGAGTCGAACTACACGTGCAGTTACAGTTTCAATAAATAAAGCAAAACTTTAATTTTAATAATGAATAATAAACTCTTCGATGGCTCCGATGAGGAGGCAGATGATCTACAAATCTCCACTAATCAAGATTATGCCAAATCTTACAATTATCTACGTAAAAAGGAATTGCTACAAAAATGTAAATTGAATTTTTGCAAATTTAACTTTGCGACTCCAGAAAGCTAAGCATGTTTTTTCTTGCAGATAAAGATCGTGGAATGGATGTATCAGAATCTGAACTAGACAGTGATAGCGAGTCTTCAGATGAAGAGGAACCAGATGTAAAGTTTGATCAAGAGTTTTTCAAAACTTTGGCATCACTGAAGAGCAAAGATCCCAAAATTTATGATAAGGAGACACGTTTCTTCAATGATCTAGATGACTCTGATAGCGATAGCGAAGCGGAGGGTGATGGTGAAGGGGAGCGCTCAACAAAGAAGAAATCCAAGCCAGTCACATTAAAGGATTACGAACGTAAAGTTATATTGGAGCATAATGGAAAATTTGAGAGTTCGGATGATGAAAATGCGAAAGCGGAAGCAGCGCAACATGAACGTGCACAATCTCCAACAGCTGTCGAAGAGGAGCGACGTTTAAAGGCAGAGTTCCGTAATGTAATGAACCAGGAAGACGATGGTGAGGATGAAGAGTTTGGTGGCATCTTTAAGAAACGCGCCAAGACAAAGGCACAAACTGATGCAGAGGAAGCTGATTTTGCCAAATGGTTGGCTGGCAAACAGGAGGAAATTGAACCGGGTGCAGAGCAACAGTTGGCACCGCTCAAACAATATTGGAGCAGCAAAAAGTTGACACAAGGTGAAAGTTTTCTACGTGATTATATATTGAATAAAGGTTACGCTAATACAAATGCATCAGAGATTCCCACATACGATGAGATTGTTGGAGAGACTGCACCACTGTCAGATGATGAGAAAGAGTTGGAGAAACAGGCGGAATTTGAGCAGAAATATAATTTCCGTTTTGAGGAGCCCGATGCAGATTTCATCAAGCGTTATCCACGCACAATAGAACAATCGATACGTCGCACGGATGACAAGCGCAAGGAGAAACGTAAAGAGACCAAGGAACGCAAGGAACAGGAGAAGGCACAAAAGATGAAAGAACTAGATTTGATTAAGGAAATGAAACGTAAGGAAATTGAGGAAAAGATTCGAAAATTGAAAGCTGTAACGGGCAACGATGAATTGGGCTTCAAAGATGATGAACTTGAAGAGGATTTCGATCCTGAGGCACATGATCGACGCATGCAAGAATTATTCAATGATGAATATTACAATGTGGACGAAGGAGAGGAGAAACCCGAGTGTCCATCCGATATTGAAGAATTGGCTATTGAGGATTGGGATAATTATGATCCAAGGCATGACAATGATGGCGAAGATTTCGATCCACACTGTGAGGATGAAGATTTCAATATGGATTGTGACTATGATCCAGCTACAGCAAAGCAACAGTTGCAGCAGGAACTCATCGAGAATACACGGAGTCGTAAAGGTCGCAAGGGACGACGCAATCGTTTCATGGAAATGATTCAGGCAGAGAAACCTGCCTTCAATCCTGAAGATGAGCAAAGCTATGGTGAATATATTGATGAGTACTATCAAATGGACTATGAGGACATTGTAGGAGATCAGCCATGTCGCTTCAAATATGTTGAAACAACACCAAACGATTTTGGTCTAACCATTGAGGAGGTAAGTAATCTCTTACTTATATTTTGCTAGTTTCCCATTAACATGGCTTTAATTATAGATTTTACTGGCTAAGAACAAGGAGCTGAATCAATGGGCCAGTCTCAAGAAGGCTGTACAAAATCGTCCAGATTATGTAGAGAAAAAGGAACAACGTTTGTACAAGTTGAAGGCCAAGAACGAGGATCTGAAGCGTAAGATCTTCAAGAGTTTATATGGCGATGGGTAAGTCATGCAGCGTATATATAAAGCATCTTGATGAAACTTAGTTTTTATTTTAATTAATAGCTCGGATGATGAGGAAGAGACAACGGAACTAAAGGAGGCACAACCTGAAGCTGATAAACAAGAGACGTCAGCAACGCCAGTAGCGCCAGCAGAGCAAGCACCAGCTACAGAAGTGCTCTCCAAGTCTAAGAGAAAACGTCTAAAGCGCAAAGCTGCAGCAACAGCAGCAGCAGCGCCAAAGGCAGAAATAGCAGCAGCAAAGAAAGAAACAGCAACTGCAGCGACAGCATCAGCAGCTTCGCCACAGGCAGCGGCAACAGCAGCAGTAACAGATGCAACTAAGGCAGCCAAAACAAGTCCAGCAAATAAGGCAAAGAAAATTCCAGCAAAGTCGCAAAAACCAGCAGCAGCCAAGAAGCAAGACACTGATGAGCCAACGCCAGCCAAGAAGCAGAAGCTTGAGGCGGAACAGCCAAAGCCTAAACAGGAAGCAGTCAAAGCTAATGTAAATAATCCTTTTGCTAAAAACATTACAAAGCCAAAGGGAGCAGCAGTAAATGGCAATCGTTTTAACAACAATAACAATAACAATAGAGCAAAGTTTGGAGGCAAACCAGCAGCAGCAGAAGCTGGTAATCCATTCAAGAAATCAGGAGGTAATAAACAAGATGCGTCACATCAAAATGGTGGAGCATTCAATAAGCAACGTGGTAAACGTGATTTCAAGGCAAAGGGACGAACTAACGATGACAAGTCTTCCAATAGCATTACGGATGAACGTCTGCGAGCATATGGTATTAATCCACGTAAATTTCATAATCGTCAGAAATATGGTAAAAAAGCGCAATAAGCAGAAAGAAGGCGAATCTATAGATATTACAGAAAGATTTAATATATATATATAATAATATACTCGCGCTATGAATACGAGTTCGTCTTATGTAAATAAAAAAAACACATATTAAAAACAAATGTTAAACATTTTTTTACGAGTTACAAGTCTCGAGTATCTCGAGCGCGTTGGGTTATGTTGTCAGTTGCACTACATCGTCGGAGGAGGAGGGTGAGGGTGTTTTCGAGTATGCCTTAGAGGTTACGGTGTTATCATCGTCATCGTCATCATCATCATTATCATTATTATCGGCATCATCAGCACTTTTTGCTGACTTACTCTTTTCTAGCTGCAAGCGACGTTCTTGAATACGCGTACACTTTGGGCAAATCATATTCTTGCGTGTCAGACAAACCCGATGATAGATTGAATTACATTGATCACATCTAATGCAGCCATCATCAAAGGGAAAGATCACTTCATTATTGCTGCATATTTCACAGATATATGCTTTGGCCATGCACATGTCACAGCTGCGTATATGTGTATTGAAAGCCTTAAAAACTGTTTGCAGAAACTCTGCCATGGCACCTGAATCCACCTGAGCAAGATCTCTAAGAGAATAGTAATCATTTGACTGCACCAAGTGACGTCGTCCTCCAAGATGCTGATCAATAAGCTTTTGCTCAATACCAAGCTTACAGGCAGCCAAATAATGTCGCATATATATAAGATTTTGTCGCAGTTTCTTAACTGTTGCAAGCTTCTCGAGAAAGATGAATAGCTTAGGATTTTCCTCCTCCAGGCGTATAAGTGGCTTGTTCATAAACAATTGAATCTCTTGTAGAGCAGTACGTGACACTTTACGTGGTATAAAATCCCAATTACGTACAATTCGTGCAGGCACAATGAAGCTATCGTTCCAATGACAATTGGGACAATAGTAAAGACCACTGTAATCACAGATACGTGGCTCAATCCATGTATTCTCTACAATGAAATGACATGTAAGTCTTCTCCATTTGTAGTAATTTCTCAATACTTACTGAAATTGAGCAACGTGGAGCATTCGGCGCATTTGTATTTCTGTGCTGCAAGTCCAATCTCTGGGCAAATATCTGCAATGGGATATTGACGATCCGAGACAAGGACATGGGCACATACACGTACAACTTTATCAATGCATTTTTGATGTACCAAATAGTTGCAATCACTGCAGATGAACGCCTTCTGCACAACTCTCCAAATAATCCCAGCACAATGATCACAATAATAACGCTTTGCAGCGTCTTGTAGGCGATTCTTAGTGCTTGGTATGTGTGGCACAAAATGATGTCCAACAACTGATTTAATCGCATCCATAACTACAACATCATCACTAGAAACGGCTTGTGCCTCTTCCAATTGCTGCAACGAATAGCGCAAGTCAACTAAATGTCGCACCAGCCAACGACGCTCTTCGCTGCATTCATCGGAAAGCAGCACCAAGTCGCGACAATGGGCAATGGCTGCCTGTAAGTCTTCAACATTTGCATCCGATGTGAAAATGAGTCGCCATTGCTCCTTCACCAAGGATGCTGGTATGGGTAACGCCTTGTAGTCTGTCGGCTGTGGGACGCTCTCTTCGCTTACTTCGGAAGTTGGCAAATGCAGAAAACTGGATGCACTCGATGCACTTTCATTAACAAATTGCGCCACAGTACTTGGTAAACTAGTCAGACTTTCTCGCCACGAGCTCATTTTCGGCGATTGCAACTATTTACAACTATAATTTTTTTAATGCATTTATAATTTTTTTTTGTCTTTGTTTTGGAAACTGAACAGTGTTGTCCTACTGCATCGAAATAAAAAAAATATTATGTTAATTGTCACTTATGTTAATGATACTCTGTTAACATTTAAAAATTATTTAATGAGGTCATGTAAGTTATTTTCAGTTGACCAAAAAAATACAATTTCATCATATTATTTAAATGAACATATATTGAAAATAATATAAAATTTTAAGTTTTGGCGGGTATAATTTTAAGTTAACATTCTGTTAGCGTACATTGCAGTTAACATGCCAATTTGTTTAACAGTGCGAATGTCAATTTAACATAACAGCACTCTATCAACGTGTTCGCTTGCCATGTGAATGGCTTATATAAGAAGAAGCAGTCATATTTTTTTTTAATTGCGAATTTTTGTTGGAGCGTGCGTGCAATGTGTTGTAAATCGGCCTTTAGTTAAACTCTATTGTTGGTGTTCAATTTAGCGGCATCAATTTAGTCTACAGTGTTTATTAAGGAATTGTGCGCGACAACGTGCTTTGTGCATTTTTATATGCTAAATTTTTCTATATATTTTCACCATCAGCAAACCGACAGCCGTCGCCGCCAATACCTTCATGTACATATATATATATAATTATTCTAAGAAAAAAAATTTTGTGTGAAATAAAGATTGTTGCAGTCGCAATCATCAACTCTTGCCGTTATCTCTCGCAATAATACGTTGCCCTTACCCGCAATTGTCATTGAACGAATGCAATCCACATTCGATTTCTCAACTAAATTACGGAATTGATTTGTTTAATACATATATATGCATATATTTAAAAAGAAAGAAAGAAGTATATATATACAAAACTATTGTTAAAGATCTAACTATAAACTTTGACTTGGAATAGACAGGTGAGTTCATAAATCAAATTGCAGTCGACCGCATTTTCTGCAAGCCTACACATGCATATATATACATAAGTGTGTGTGTGTGTGTGTAAAATGTAGGCGTATGTGTGTGAATGCTTGTTGATATGCGGCTTTGCTGCTGCTGCTGCTGCCCACCACAAGTAACTTTTTGATGTGCTCTTTGGTTAATTTCCTAGTGATTTTCTGTTTTCTCTCTCTGTTAGCGGTATCTCTCTGTAGATATGGATGTTGTATGTGTGTGTGTGTGCGTATGTGTGTGCAGCAGCCCCATTCCCCGTCCATTCATCACTATTGCATGTATTTATAGAGCACATCGCTGTCCATGTGCCATGGATTTTTTTTGACACATATAAATATGTGTATGTGTGTGTATATATATATATTTATATATTTTATATATAAAGTATGATTCGATAGTTTGATTTTTGGTAATTTTGAAAATATGCATAAATATTAAATAAATGTATTTGTGTATGTGTGTGTGTGATTTTAAATGCTATTTATTTGACGATAAGAAGTTTTATCTGATATTATTTTTATGTGTATTTATTAATATCTTATCATAGATTAATTTACTAATTTAGTTGTATTTCTTCTTCTCATTTTATATGTCGTGGGTGTTTTTCATAAAATGTTTAAATATTATACATACTGACTGACAGACAGACAGACAGACTGACGACTGACATACAAATATAGAATAGAATATGGAGCATAAGTGCTGCTTATCGGCTATGACACACATACTATACATATAAACATATATAAATAAAAAATAGTATATCAACATGTGTTTTATTTTATTATTTTCAAGTTGTTTAGGAAATACGAATGTATGCTTTTAAATACACTAACAATGGAAGCAGCATTATCAATTTTATGACAAATTTTATGTGTAGAAATTATTACTATATTTTATCAGTTGATAATTGATTGAATCAATAGCAGTAACAGCAGCAGCAGTAGACTTAATAGTATTAAGTATTTTTTTTTTTCAATGCTTATCAATATCTTGTTATGATAACATAACGTAAGTTAGTGTATCATCGACTGCGACTTACATAACTTTAACAATTTTGTTTTTGTTTACAAGTATATATATTATATATATTCATTTAAATATTTATATATATTATGTAGGTCTGTTTAATTGAAGAGTTCGTGCTTTTTTTTTTATCAATTGGCAATGGTCATGGTATGGCAGCAACAGAATCTGAATAGGAATAGGAATCGGAATTGGAATCAGCATCATCAGTACAATTAGTAACGCGAATTTTATGTATTATTTTGTAAATGGAACGAAATGAATTATTCCATGCACAGCAATTGAAATGCATTGTTTTTTTTTTTACTACTATTACTATTATTATTATTATTATTATTATTGTTTGACATTACAATAGGAAACGAAATGTTATATAATCTTGAGAATGTTTAAAAATTGAATTATTCATACATTTAAGACATTATTAGACATGTTAAGGTTTCTAGCTGTTTCGAGCCCTTCAGCATATGTAACATGTGATAATAGATAAACTATGTACAGTGACTCATAAATTATTTCATACAATTGCGAATACATTGCATAATGAAATTTGATTATATCTTTTATATATATATACATATCTGATTATGCGCATAGATAATTTATATTTTTTCACTTCTAAGAAATTGCATTAGAATTTTTTCACAGCTTTTAGTTTTTATTTATTTATTTTCTACCTGAAAATGAATTTTTACTAGCGCAGGTAAAAAAAAATATTGTTTTTATCTCAATAAACATTCTATTTGCGCACGAAATATGCTTTGAGGTACTGTAAGTTGTCGGTTCGTTAGTCGTTTCGTTAGTAGCATATATAACTATAGGCCATCGTCGTAATACACACTATTTGCTATGAGTACAACGTCGTCAACGGACATGGGAAGGTCAGACAACATTGGACAGTAAAACAACGTGATCGACAAATAGACAGATAGACAGATTGTGCATGAAGATATATATGTATTAATGTAAGACTATATGTAAGTTATCCAGAACATTGTCACATGTTGTTGCTGTTTCTTTGTCATATGATTCAGTTTACATTTTGGCATATCAACAGCTATCAACATGAAATTTCAGTTTGAGCTCTTTCCCCAAATGGCGGCTCTTTGTATTTCAGCATTATTTTTTTTTTACATTTGTTTTTGCCAGCGGCTCAAAACGATAAACGCGTAATGTGAATCGCGAGTTCGATGGTCGAATTTGACGACGGTAGCTCCAAAAATTGCACGCAAAACCGAAACTACGAAGCTGACGAAGCGAAGTATAAAATACATATATATGATGGTGTATGTGTGTGTGTGTGTAGGTAGAGTGTAGAGTATATGTGTATGTATATGTGTATGTGTAGTGTACTCATGTTATCGCTATGTGAGGCGGCTTTACGTATGAAATTTCAGTTTTGGAGAATGCCAAAAGTGGAGATTCAACGATAAAAAACAGTTGAGTCAGCATATATTGCTCTATGTGTTTGTAGAGTTTAATGCCACGCGGGTTTCGTGTTGCTGCTTATTATTTTTATCGAACATACATACATATATATATATATATATATATATATATATATGTACGTCAAGAGATCTAATTAACAATTGAAGATCATGAGAATAAAAATTGAGAATTATTTCATAAAGAACTGTAATAAATAAATGTATAAATTTATAATTGATCCATGTGAGAATAAGTTAAGTTAAGTGACAGATCAGCAGCTTAAGAATTGATCTTTTGCGCTTTAAATGCTAACTGAAAATTTTCGCTATCTCTCTCTTTCTCTCTGCACTTTTATTTGTTGAAGATCGTTCAGAGACTTTTGAGAATATTTAATAAAAAATTTATTTATTAAATTATATATATATAAATTTTTTTTTATTGATCGGCTTTCAATTAAGATTTGTAATAAATAAATTTATAAAAAATAAACTTAATATCATAGAGACAAAATTAATTTTGATCAGTGTATTTATATAGCTTGTATTTAGAGCTGATCATGTGAACTACATATTATCAATATTAATAAATAATTACTATTTTTTTTTTTGCTAAATTTTCCCTTTTTTCTCTTACTCTCTCCCTGCACTTTCCTATGATAAATATCGTTCAGCGACGTGTGACAAAATATATGATAAATAAAATTTATCTATTAAATTGAATTATATTTTTATTGCCCAGTAAAGTTGCCAATAGTAATTTTGGTCCAGTTGCACGCCTCGTCTCGTTCTCATTTATTTTTTTCTTTTTTTTTCCAATATTTATATTGTCGCAAATTAAAGTGCTCGCAAACTGGGCGCGACACCTTTTTTTTTATACATATATCAGATCGACATAGCAGCAGAAAACAAAACAGCGGCAACGTCGACCCACACAATAACAACAACTAATGAAATTACAACAACAAATACAAAATAAAAAAAATAGTAATATAAAGTTGAGTATAAAAACAGCTGAAAGCGACGCGCGCTCTTCAGTTTTAGTTTTGTTGAGGCGGAAAAACGTGTCCCAAGCTCTTACAACGGTATTTGTGGCAACAACATGCTCTGTGTGTATGTTCGTGTACGTGCGTTTCTTTCAGTGTATATATATAATATTGTAAATAAATAATAAATATAAAATATAAAAAAAAATTAGCTCAATGAAAAGGAAATCATGAAATGCAATAAACTGAAAGCTATAATTACAGATAGATATATACTATATGCGATATATTATATATGTATATGTATATATAGGATTGTCATACAATTATATATATAATTTCTTGCAGTGTATTTTCGTTTCATTGTTGATTTCATGAAAATCATGCAAACTGAATTTAAATGAGACTTGATTACAAATACAACAGCAACAACAAGAAAACAAAAAAAAAACAACGATTGGCGGTCAGCACTTGACCAATTGACTGACTGAATAAACGTCAAGAGTTTGATTGGCAAGCGACAAAACGACAAATTGAGGAATTGCAAAGCTCAAAAAAAAAAAACCGAAATTTATTTTCTTTTATTTTTATTTTTTTGCAGTAAGAAAAAATATTTTTGGTAATTTTTTTTTTAGAATATCAATTTGTCAGAGATTCGCAAGATTCATTGAAGTTTTTTTTTTTGTTTTTTTGCATATATTTTAATTGACTTTTATTGCCAGATAATTAAGTTGCTTTATTTTCTTTGATTTGAGCTTTAATTGAAGTTAATTTTTGGACATATCAGCGTCGGCAACGGCTGCAACAAAGCGTGCACCATAACCCTTAAGTTCAGATTTTTGATTGTATGTGCAGCTTGTCAACAAGTGCGATGCCTTCTCTTACTCTTCCTACTCCTCCTTCATTCAGCCACGCCTTTGCTTTGGCAAGCATAACCTTTCACCTTCAGGCACGTGTAGTTTTTACTCTTTTCATTTTTGTTTTTTTTTCTTGTTGATGTCCTTGCCAATGGCAAAGTGCAATGCCAATGGCAGCCAGGCACCGCCCACTTCCTGTATGACCTTCACGCGCCCAACTTTATGCAACACGAGCGAAAACTACGAATATAAGTAGCAGGCACTGTGACAGCGCAAAGTATAACAGCAATAGCAGCAACATAGGCAACAGCAATAGCAGCAACAACGACAACAACAACGTTGACATTTTACCTTTTTTTATTAGGTCGATGATAACTTGACAAATTGCGTAGGCCAAAAATACAAGACAACAAAAACAACATTGAGCTACGCTTACATTACGTTACGTTATACAAATTTTCGCTTCGTTTCGTGCTTTTTTTTTGCACCTTTTACTTATAGATTTTTGTTTATTTGCCGCCCAAAATATGTAACCCACGCAAACTGCTATCAGGTAGCAGCAGTAGCAGTAGCAGTAGCAGATCATCTCTCCCCTCCCCCTCCCTGCCCCATATACTATTTGTATGTGTGAAACTATCGTAAATATTTTGACTAAAGTTTTATCAATAATTGGATTTTGCGCGTTTTGCCGCACGCCGCCTGCCTGCCCAAAAGAATTCAAACTAATTGCACGGGGTTGCCCACACAACAATTGTTGGTAAGCGTAGGGTTAGGCAGGGGGGAGGGATGGTGAAAGTGGGGGGAGGTGAGGCAGAGTGGCAGGATGAGGAGCAGGCAGAGAAAGAATGGTAGTTAAACTGACATTGCGCAATTGCAAAAATTGTTAAAATTACAAAAACTGCCAACTGCAATAACAGAAGCAGAAGCAGCAACAACAACAACAACAACGACAATCGAAGTAGCATCAACAACAGCAACTGCAATGTTTGCTGATAATAAAGCCAATTTGCCTGCAATTTTTAAGGCACTTTTTGGTTTTTTTTTGTGGTTTAGTTTGTTCTAGCTGCAGCTTGTTGTTGTTACTGCTGCTCATATTGCTGCTGTTGTTGTTGCTGCTGCTGCTGCTGTTGTTGTTGTGACTCGTGTTGTTGCTGCTGCTGTTGTGACTTGTGGTTGCTGCTCTTGTTGTTGTTATTGTTGCTGCTATTCTTGTGGTTACTGCTGCTGCTGTTGCCATTTCTTATTGTTGTTGTCTTTCACTTTTGCCACGCGCCATTTGTGGTTTTGCTTTAACTTTCATATGCAGCTCTATATATATACTATATACTATAACTGTACTACTATATATAGACAGGCAGACAGACATAGACAGACAATAAGTTCTTCAACTTCTTTACGTAATGCGCGCAACGCTAATTAACTTTCTTCTTTTTCTACTTCAACTTCTCCCTTTTTTTTTATTTTTAGCAGTTTTAAGTTGAGAAATTTGCAAAGTTGTTAAACTTCATTTAAATTGAAATGTTAAAGCTTCAACTTGCATAAGTTTTCACATTGACTTATCACATTTTTAAATATATATTATTTTTTTTAAATGCGCAGCTAAATGCTGCTATATATAAATAATAATAATAATTTAAGCTTGTCATTTTTATTTATTTATTTTTTTTTAATCTAATTCATAAATTAATCGCATGCCAAAAATAGTAGCAAAAAAAAAAAAATAAATAAATAAATTGATAAACGAGAAACAAGTTGTTGTCAGTATTTGCACACCTACGATCAATCAATTGTTTGATTGATTGATTGACTGATTGAAATGCTGAATTTGCCAAATTGTGTTAGAACAAGCGCAAGTACATGTAGAAGAAGAAGTACAAGAAGCTGAATGTGCAGTGGCAGTGGCAGTGACAGTGGCAGTGGCAAGCTCCATTTATAGACGCAGCTAAAAACTTAGCCTACGGCCAGCCAGTTAACATGTGTTTTGTCTCTGTCACTCTACATGCCTTCCCCTTGCCTGCGTCTCTGTGGCGCACTTGCTTGTAGCGCCAAAACAAATTGTTGTCTATATTTGGCAACATCAATTGGACGTCAAATGAACTTGAACTTCCGCCTAATGTTGTTGTTATTATTATTATTATTATTGTTGTTGTTGTTACTTAACTTGTTGTTGTTATTGTTTGTAATTGCGATCGTTATGTTTGTATATGTATGTGTGAGTGTGTGTGTGTGTATCCGCTTTGTATGTGGGCTGCGCAGCATACGCTTCACTAACTTGACCAAAGAGCAGCAAGAGAAAGAGACTCAAAGAGAGAGTGTGTGTGTGTGTGTATATGTGAGAGAGAGAGAGAGCGAGCGATAAATATTGACTAATTTCATTTGTTACGCCTTAACGTTTCATTGCAGATTCAACAAAGCGCGTGAATTGATGATATATATATATATATAATGAGCAGATCAGAGCAACAGGCAGCACAATAAAAATCAGCATAGAGACACATTGAAGAGACGAGCAAACAGTAACAGCAGTGGGAACAGTGGAAACAATAATATACAAGCAGCAGCAGCAGTGGGAACAGTTACTAAAAATTGACGTAACTTGCGGTCAGCAAGCGTGTGGTGGTAGTGTAACGCGTCAGACAAAATGGCGCGTCACATAATGGCCGTGTGTGTGGTGTGTCTACTGTGTGCACAACGTTTACACTGTCAGGATCATGTGGAGAATATGTTAGGCACAACAATGATAGCGCAACGCACAGAGGAGCAATTAAATGCACGTTTAGTTTATGGTAATTTGAGTCCATCCAGTGAACATACCACCGATCTAAGGCAATTGGCCGATGAGGATGATACACAAAATTATAGCACAAGTCCGCCCTATAGGAGATATAAACGTCATGCTGGTCATGATCACGATCATGATCATGATGAACATACATCGTCTTTATCCTCATCCTCATCATCATCATCCCATGCCAGCAGCAGCAGCAGCGGCAGCTCAGTTAAACATGTCCCGCAACTTACAAAATATTATTTGCAACAATTGATGCAAAATGATGCAATGCATGCCATTGATTTTCAAAGTTTGCTACAACAACTTGGATTGCAACAACTTATTAGCGGCAGCAATGGCACCGTAAGTTTCATTAACTATAATTTAAATCTTAATCTTTTAATAAATCTTTCATTTCATCTTATATTTATAGTGTGTTCCAGTTGATCGACTGGTACAACATGTGCAACCACATGATCTCCGGCATCACAGTGACAATGTTGCTGAGCAACCGTTACTCTTAAACAACTGTACATTGTCAGCAAATGATAGCAACACAAATATTGCCTGCGCATCAGCCATAAATTCAGCAACAGCAACAGCAGCAACGAACCAAAAAGCTCAAAACACAAATTATCAACTCAGTGAACGAGATTTATTCAATTTGTGTCCAGTTTTGTTGCATGAATTGGCCGGCAATAGTGGCGGTTGCATTGACTATGCGGTACTTGCCGAGATCGATAGCTATGAGAAACAGCAAAAGGATGATGTGCTTTATGGTAAGCAAACAGCAGCACAAAATATAACTAGAAACAGTTAAACAGTTAATGACAATTTCATGTTGTCTAAACAAGTTTTTTTATACACTTACAATGCATAGTATATGCACTTTTGGCTGGCAGTTTGTAAGGCTGAGAAATAGACGTAGCTGAGTCAATTACTGATCAGTAGAAGCAGCTAAGTTCTAGGCTATAAGCTGTGCATAAGTTGGAACGGAGCGAAGCTCTGTATCATATAGCTGCCATAATGAGGATCAGTTGAAAATTGAGTTTTTGTATGAAGAAATTGTTTATTTGTTAAGCTATCGAATTGAAACGTTAAGTATTTAAATTTAATCACAATCTATAAATGTCAGCAAAATTTTATGCCATGCAGACCACTATATCATATAGCTGCCATATGTACGATCACTTGTCAAATAAGTTTTTATATAAAAAACTTTTTTGCCCATTTAGCTATCCGACTGAAACTGGCAGTAATTGAGTTTAAGGACAATTTACACAGCTCAGCTAAATTTAAGCCAAATCAGACAACTATATCATACAGCTGTCATAGGAAGGATCAGCTGAAAATTGAAATTTTGTATGGAAAACTTTTGTGTTTGTTAAGCTATCGAATTGAAACGTTAAGTATTTAAATTTAATCACAATCTATAAATGTCTGCCAAATTTTATGCCATTCCGACCACTATATCATATAGCTGCCATAGGTAGGATCACTTGTTAAATAAGTTTTTATATGAAAAACTTTTTTGTACATTTAGCTATCCGACTGCAACTTGCAGGAATTGAGTTTAATGACAATTTAGACAACTCAGCTTAATTTGAGTCAAATCAGACAACTATATCATACAGCTGCCATAGGAAGGATCAGTTGAAAATTGAAATTTTGTATGAAAAACTTTTGTGTTTGTTGAATTATCGGTTTGAAATTTACAAGATTTGTGTTTAGTGACGACATATACTTCTCATATAAGTTTAGTCTAAATTGCATCACTATATTATATAGCTGTCATAGTAGCGATCAATCATTAATGAAATTATCGATGCTAGTTTATAAGTGTATAAAATATTCGGCATGTCGACGATTCTATATTGTTTCTATATTGTGAATTTTCTTGCATTTACAGTTTGGATTTATGCGTTTTGTTCAGTCTTTGCCTGTGGCATTTTGGGTCTTGTAGGCGTGGCCATAATACCATTTATGGGATCGAGATATTACAAGCATATCATACAATATCTGGTATCATTGGCTGTAGGTACCATGACTGGTGATGCACTATTGCATTTGTTGCCACACGTAAGTAGTAAATGTCTTTTTAACTGCTTGAAATTTTAATACTAATTATTATATATTTCTTGCACTTTGTAGTCATTGGCTGGCCAGGATGAGCAGGGTATGATTATGAAGGGTTTAGGCTGCTTGGGTGGCATCATCTTTTTCTATGGCACTGAACATGCACTCACCATGATATCTGAATGGCGTAAAAGTGTTGAAAAGAAGGATGCAAAACCAACACGCGCCAAAGTAATGCGTGATCCAGATTCATCCGTTAATAATTCTGTGGCTGGAGATAGAATGTGCAAGCAAAAGTATAGCTCATATCCATATTGTTATGATGAAATTACAATGAATAATAAACAAGATGTTTGGATGCATTTACCTGATGAGGCGCAAGCATCGACAGCGGCAACAACAGCAGCTGCTGGTGCTGGTGGTGATGCAACAACTGGTGAATGCAGCAATCGTCGTTGCGATAAGTCCGAACATGAAGGATCCAGTGAAGCAGCAGCCGCTGCACAATCTTTGCTCTCTACATCGCATAATAATTATGCCGAGATGAATAATCATCATCATCATAATCATAATCATAACCACAATCATAATAATCATCAGCAACAGGATAGCAGCAATACAGTGACCACAGATCTTGATGGCAATTCAACAACTGCAAATGGTGGCGGTGGTGGTGGTGGTGGTGTTGGCAAAGATGCAAAGAATGATCATGTTACAGTTATATTGCGTGAACATGAATCTTCACATCATGGACATAGTCATCGTCATGGACATGTACATTCACCACCAGAGACACTCAGTGCTGTTGCCTGGATGATTATAATGGGCGATGGTTTACATAATTTCACTGATGGCATGGCAATTGGTGCTGCATTTGCTGAGAATATTGCTGGTGGTTTCTCTACATCATTGGCTGTCTTCTGTCATGAGTTACCCCATGAGCTGGGCGATTTTGCTATACTCATTAAAGCGGGCATGTCTGTAAAATCAGCAGTATATTATAATTTATTGACGGGTGTGCTTAGTTTTATTGGCATGATCTTTGGCATTGTTTTTGGGCAATCACAGAATGTTGCCCAATGGATGTTTGCAGTGGCAGCAGGACTCTTTATCTATATAGCGCTGGTCGATATGGTAAATAGCTAGCGATGCCTTAAACTAAATTTTTATATTTATATATTCTCTTCTTATTGTAGATGCCAGAGATTTCAGCTGCACACAAATCATTGGGACAATTTATGCTACAAATACTCGGCATGCTGAGCGGTGTCATCATTATGCTGCTCATTGCATTATATGAGGGACAATTGATGAATGCATTTGGCACAGCGCCGCCCAGTGGGTCGCATCATCAGCATGTACATTAAAAAACAAAAACAAAAAAAAAAAACCTAAAACTCTAAACAATTCGAAGAAAACGAATAACAAAAACAATTGAAAAAAAAAAACAAAACGTAGAAGAGCAAGCAGAGAATAGATGATGATGATGATGATGAAAGCCAAGCAGAGAATCTTGTAGCGTATTATGTGTATTTTTTTTTCGATATTAGGTTTTTATTTTTATTTTTTGTATAATTGTAGTAGTTATATGTTTAAAATTACTTACCTCAAACACACACACACACACACACACACTAGCACAGAGACATATGCAAAGATATAGAAAGCAAGTAACGACTTATAAATGTGCCGCAAAATAAGATTCGCATTTGTTAAACAGTTTATGAAACACACATTAGACAAACACACACACACTCACACACACATACAATATATTTGTTAACTCTGCCAAAGTGTAGAGTTTTTTTTTGTTTGTTTTGTCAGCAAATTGAATTTTGTTCCTAATAATATTTTTTACAACTGCAATTTGCTTGCAATTTTGGAAATAGTTTCCATAACTCAGACATACACACAGACACACACACACACACACACATAATTATTGTAAGAAATGTGCATAAGCTATAAAGTGATTATGAATTTAAAAAAACAAAAACAAAAAAACATAAAAAGAAAGCAAACAGCTGAAATTTGCTGTAAAAAGATAAACGAAAAAGGTAACAAACAAAAACAAGAAGATGAAAATGAAAATGAAGATAAAGATAAAGATGAAATTGAGAAAACTGAAACAAAAGTGTGCACTGATGAATAATAATAATAATAATAATAATAGTAATAATAGTTAGCTAGCAATTAAGAAGAGCATGCAAACAATTATGAAATAAGTCGAAAACAAAACACATCGTATACACAAATGAGAAAAGAAATAACAAAAAGAAAAGATAACGATAAAGATAAAGAAAAAAAATCAATCTTAAATTTACAATTTACGATTTGCGATTTACGATTTATTATTATTATTGTAATTGTAGCGTGTGGTATATGTCTAAGAATTATATACAAACTATATAAAAAATTTTTTGTATTTCGTAGTCTTATATAGGAAACGCACGTTAAATAACACAATTCTCATTTTAAGAGACAAACAACAGCAAAACAGTTAAAAACAGATACAAAAAGAAAAAAATATAATTAAAAGTCCTCACTGCACGCTTAAAAGAATAAAGAATGAAAAATTGAGAAAGAGCAACAAAATAAAAATAAAACAAAAAACAGAAACAAATACAAATACAAATTTATATACTTATATATTTAATTTTTTTTTCTTTGCTTTTGCCAGTACTTAATGTATTGTACAGACACTTTATATATATACTAAACTATTGATTTTTGCAGTCCACAAAAAATATAATTTAAAATTAATTTATTATTATGCTTGTAGTACGAATAATTAATTAATTAATTTAAGGCATGCTTATACTATTAATTTCTCCTCATACTTTTTTTGGCACCTATGTTTAATTATGAGTTCTAATTAATTTTTTCTTTTGTAATAAAACAAGGTTTACATATATATGTATATATATCTATATATATACCTATATATCATAAGTATAAACTGATGTTTTCATAGCAAACAATTTTTTTTTTGTGTTTTATTCTTTGTGTGTTTATTTATTCAATAATTATGAAACTACAACAACAAAACATTCATTCATACACCTAAACACACACACACACACGACAACTAAATGTAAGTGATTGTGATTAAAAAATTGAGTAACTAACATTTGTAAAATGATACACGACGAGCCTTGGGAATTCACTCGTAGACAACAAAAAAAGAAAAAAATAAAAAAAAAGAAGCTAAGTATCACACGACACAGAAGCTGTGCTAAGCAAAACAACACTAACACACACAATGCTGAAATGAGGCAGTAAAACCTATAAAAAAAAAAAAACAAAAATTATTTAAATAATTACCACTAAAACTTTAGATTTTAAGCTCTACACTATATACATATATATATATATATATATATATTATCAAATATGAAACAATTTTTGAATGGAAAAAAAAGAAGAAGAAAAACTACTTTGGTGATATCAAGCAAAAGGCAATTGAAACGAAATAAACTGTACGATCATAAATATTATATTATATATAAAGTTAAGTAAATCTATGTATTGTGTGTGTGTTGTGTTTTGCTAGAATCTATTCATTCAACAATTGATTGATACCATTAAAGATTCTAGCATGCAACTATCACAATTATTTTTGCATTCAATTCAGTTGGTATTTTCTAACTGTAAAATATAAACACTCTTTAAAATTTCAAAAAAAAAACAAAAGAAAAAATAATAAAAAAAAATATTTGCCACTTCATACGAATTCATAAGTTATCGGTTGTTTTTAAATTTAAACCGCGTTTTGCACCTATGCAACACTGTTAAAATCGATAGATTTCGATAAACACAAAAATTTCGTATTGGGCGCAGTGTGTTAACTTGACAACCCTGCATATGTTATTGGTAGAGCAAGACAACAACAGTGGCGCTGTCAAACTGTGAAAGATGCAAGCGACCGGGTCGAAATTATTGCTGCTAACAATTTGCAATTTTCTGGCGATTTTCTGCATAATTATTACACAAAATGTTGCAGAGGCCAACTTAAACCCAACTGCTATTGGTGTGCATAGACGCTTTGAATATAAATATTCATTTAAGCCGCCATATTTAGCACAAAAAGATGGCACCGTACCATTTTGGGAATATGGTGGAAGTAAGTAATCGCGGTGAGGGGAAAGGGGTCAGCTCCACGTCAGTTGTTTTGGCCGTCTCGATGTACACTTGCGGCGCGTCTAATAAGTGTGAGCGAGATGGCAATTGGCCAGCATCAGCATTAACGAAACTTGAACAACGCAACGGCAAAAGCAAAGTGTTTGACACGCAGGCACTTTGCTTAAATTGTTCATTTAAATACTAAAATAATATCAACCTGTTGCATTTAACTTACAGATGCTATTGCCAGTGCCGAGAGTGTGCGTGTAGCACCATCGCTGCGCTCTCAAAAGGGCGCCATCTGGACTAAATCACAGACAAACTTTGATTGGTGGGATGTTGAGATTGTCTTCCGTGTAACGGGACGTGGCCGCATTGGTGCCGATGGTTTAGCCTTCTGGTATACCACAGAGAAGGGTGATTATAATGGTGCTGTTTATGGCTCATCGGATCGTTGGAATGGTCTTGCAATTATCTTTGATTCCTTCGATAACGATAACAAGCATAATAATCCCTATATCAGTGCTGTGCTCAACGATGGCACCAAACAATACGATCATGCCAATGATGGTACAACGCAATCGCTTAGCGGTTGCTTAAGAGATTTCCGTAATAAACCATTCCCAACGCGTGCACGCATCGAATATTATAACAATGTGCTCACTGTGCTCATACACAATGGCATTACGAATAACAACGATGACTATGAGTTGTGTCTACGTGCTGATGGTGTACAATTGCCAAAGAATGGTTATTTTGGTATCTCAGCTGCTACTGGTGGATTAGCTGATGATCATGATGTATTTCACTTTTTGACAACATCATTGCATGCTGCTGGTCAAATACAGGAGCCACCAAAGGTTGACAATCAAGAGAAATTGACACAGGAATACAAAGAGTATCAAGAGAAATTGGAGAAGCAAAAGCAGGAATATAAAAAGGAACATCCCGATGAAGCGGTAATTATTACATACACATTTATATCATTAAATATTAAATGTCGTCTTGCTAATGCCGTCGTTGTCGCAATCTAATCCATGCTGACAATTGATTGCGTGCCCGACACATTCCCTTATCTGGTCAAACTGATAATGTGTTCAATTTTTATGCTATTCTTCTACAGCACAAAGACGAAGAAGAGTGGGAAGAATTCTACGAGTCGGAAAATCAACGAGAATTACGACAAATCTGGCAAGGTCAAAGTCAAATTGCTGAACATTTGCGTGAATTGTCGCGTAAAGTGGATGAGATCATTGGCAGACAAGAGAATACACTGTCACTAGTCTCACGGGGCTTTGCCGCCAGTGCCGGCCAAGCTCTGCCACCTGCAGCAGCTGGCAGTGTGCCAGTTCAACAGTTGCCTGGTGTTGTCGGTGCCGTCACACGACAAGATGTGGATCTATTGATTTCCAATCAGAATGTACTGCTCAGCACCATACGGGAAATCCGTCAATTGGCCGGTGACATCAATGTGCGTACTGATAACATACAAACGAATCAAAAGAATGCGCCAACAGCACAAATACAATCAACGGGCTACGATGTACAGACGCTGATTGTAGAGATGCGTGATGGCATGAATCAGGTCAAGCAGGGCATATCACATGTGGGTCAAAGGTCAGTTATACAGAATAGTTGTAGCATATTAAGTAATGTTTGCTAATCATTTAAATTTAATTACAGATTGGGCATGCCACAGGCTGGAGCACAAACAGCACCATGTCCCACTGGTAATTGTGTTGGAGTCACGTTGTTCCTAAGCGTAACTGTTGTGCAACTGTTGCTTGTCTTCATCTACAATATATTCAAGTAATTAATACTAATTTCTGATATTATCTATAGTAATTTGTAAATTAATTTGAAATTTTAATTCTTATTTATTGCAGAAATCGCAGCGAGGCACAAGCGAAAAAATTCTACTAGCTATTCAATCAGTAAAATGAGAAACAAGCGAAACACACACACCACATACACACACACACACATAGCACATCCAAACACACAGACACACACACACACCTGACTAGGCGACAACTAAATTTAGTTGAAATCAAATACTTAAGACTTCAGCGTAGTTTTGCTCTACAATTATTGTATAATTGTTATTGTTTTTTATTTTATATATTTTATATATATGTAAAACTATAAAATGATTTTGCATAATGCGCGCCAGGTGTCCAAATTTTATAATGTGATCGTGTACTATAACACTATATGCACGTGATCGTTAACCGCAATGAAAGTGAACAATTAACTAGAACAATGACAAAGCCAATAAGACAAAAAGAAGTAAAACAAAATCATAAAACATAAACAGCAAAAATAGTAAAAGTTCTAGTTTTCTCTATTGCATCCCATAAAAGATTCTATATTGTATCTATTCCGTTTCTCATCTTTCCCATTTTTTTCTTTGTGTTTTGTAAACTTATCTGTGTTTTTTTTTATAGCCAAGTCGAAAGTTTCGGTCTACTCTCAAAAAAGAAAAAAAACCTCTGTGCATATCAATATGTACAGCCGAAAACTCTGCATTTCTATAATGAAAAAAAAAAATTGAAGGAAAAAAAAATTGTAAAATGAAGAAAATGTAATAATAATAATTATAATGATAATAATAATAATAATGATAATGATATGATAATTGATGATGATACATAATGAATTCCGTAAAACTTAGCAAATAAATAAATACTATATGTTTTTTATATATACACATAAATACATATGTTAAACACGAGCTAAAGCGTCTGACTCTTTAATTCAGACTCTTTCTTTTTTTTTTTGTTTCTTTCAATTTAACAATTTTTCCAAATTTCCATTTTTATTTCCAGCGTTTTGTTATTCACATAAATTAATATTTATGTTGTGATCAATTCAGTTTTTCTCTCTTGTATTTTTTTTTTTATACTGAATATTATTATATAATTATAAATTATAAATATACAAAACGTTCTTCTTATGAATTTTTATTTCTCATTTCAGTCTCAATTCATGTACTGAAAATTATATCGTAAAATTTATAGAAAAAAAAAAATATATAAAATGAAAGAAAAAAAAAGTAAATTGTTTTTTTTTTATATGATGAAAAAGGCAATTTCTATTTTATATTTAATAGCTGTAAACTTGAAATATAGTGTATAAAAATAACGTGAAAAAAAAACAAAAAAATTGTATAAAAAGTTTTTTTTTGCTGCTCTCGACAATGCGGCAAAAATGGCGCCACATTGGCGACATTGCAACCAAAAGCAAAGTGTGTGTGGAGCATGGAGTGCTAAAGTTTACCCATAAAATGTTACTGCTATTGGTGGCAAATTCTGGACAGACATCATGAGGTTAGCTTCTCTTCTACTGCTCCAACAATAAAAACAGAAAAAAAATCCCAGCCAAAAGATAAATGGACAGAAGCCAACAGCAGTCCCGGTAAGGTTATAAATATTTTTTCGCCAGCTTTTGCTTTGGGTTTGAGGCTATTGGGGGTACGAGTCTGGTTGGGTAGATTTTGTTATATATGTATACATATATATATATGTAGTCGCAGCTTATGTAAACCTTGCGCATATTATGTACAAGCGAAACGTTGCCATTGCGCAGGACTCAAAGAAACATGGCTTGGAGCTGGGGAAGTTAAATGTCAGTTATGTTCCGGTAACAGCCAATCCGAACCGTGCAGACGGAAAAACTCGAATAGACGGACATAACATAGACTAGTGTACAAAATGGCTGCTATATATGTGAGTAGAGCCTTGGGAAAATACCACACTATAAATTTAATTTCACATTTTATTTATTATACTTTTGAATTTTTGGGAAAAAAAATAAATAAAAAAAAATGTATAGAAAAAAATCAATTAAAAAAAATAATATCAAAAAAATATAAACTGAAAATTTAATTTATTATTATAAAAATATACAGAAAGAAAAAAAAATATTATAATATAAATTTAAATTCTTTTTATTATTTCATGTATTTCATATTTTAAAAATAAATAAAATAAAATGAATAGAAAAAAATCAATTAAAAGAAAATAATATGCAAAAAAATATAAACTGCAAATTTAATTTTTTATTATAAAAATATACACAAAGAAAAAAAATATTAAAATATAAATTTAAATTCTTTTTATTATTTCATGTTTTATTTGCTTTAATTTTGATGTAAAAAGCTTTAAAATTAATAATTTCTGAAATTTATATAAAAACTGAAAACACAAAATATTAAAAATTAAATTTAATAAATTAAATAATAAATAAATTAATATTTTTGTAATTTTATTTATTTATTTTATTTAATATTTTGTATATAATTTGTAAAATAATTTATTAATTAAAAATTTAAAAATCTGAGTGAAGATTTTCAATTTTCAAAAGTAAAAGAAAATTAAAAGAAATTTTTAAGTTTATAAATCTTGATCTTAAATATGAATATGAATAACTATTCTATAGACAGAGAGATTATAAGGACAAAAGAAATAGTAGAACTAAGCTATTTATGCTTTATAAATAATATATATACATATCATAAGAACAAGTCCTTCATAATAATCAAAAATTTTTTTGCACTTATTGAGATTAAAATTTGTATGAAATTTGTATGAAAATCACTTTAAACTATGCATAATTTGAACTTAGCAATAACTTTA
>JBAMBR010002174.1:0-80245 GCA_037044475.1 Zaprionus obscuricornis | reverse complement strand
AATTTGTTTTTTTTTTATGATTAGTAATCAAGAATTTATTGAATCACTGAACTAAATTGAAGCAATATCTAGATAGATGTATTACATTCTGTTACGTCTGGGATTCAATTGCAAAACATAAACGAAATTAGATCCAAGCATATGGACGAGGCTTAAATAACATATGCTCACATATCCCGATTGTCTTTGGGCCTGGGAAAATAAAGATAAATGAATAAGCATCGCATAGAGGGCAAAGTGCACGGAAGTAACAAAGAGTACAGGAAACAGAAAAACAGACAAAGTTACGCTTTTCATAAACTTTGTAGCCCAGAGAGAATGTTAGAAATGAACAGACTAAAGCGTATCAAAATATTAAGGCACAGAGGAAGTAACAGCCAAAGTAATGCCAACAAATGATGTGAAAGTAAAAAAAAAAACAATAACGAAGGCAAACTTCTTCTAGTCTCTATATGCGTGTCTGTGCTTGTATATCTGTATATATATATATATATATATATATATATATATATATATATGCGACTTTATATATGTGTGTGTGTGTTTTGAGACAATACATGTACTCGTACATACATAAAAAAAAGTTATATCGCTGCTTGCCAAAATGATACAAAGTAGCAAATTACGCCATATCATAAAAGTGCAACGGCTTCTTATGTTTTGTGCTGTTCTCAGTGGGACAAGGCGACATTTCATATATGTTCATGAAAGACGACTGAGCAAAGTATTAAAGAAGTTTCAAAGTAGCAATAGGTTTGAAGCTGACTTCCGAATAAAACTTGCCAAATAAAATTTATGGAACAACATGTCAAGCATTAATTGAGTAGAAAGTATTTATTTAATAAATTATTTATACATTTTATTTATTTGTGAATGCTATTCAAATGCTTATATCACAAACTTCTCACTAAAATGAATATATTCTTGCATAGAGTATACAAATTGTAAGCGTGTTTTTGCTGCTTTCTAAAAACAAATAGTTATTGTCAAATAATAAAGTATAAAAAATAAATATTCGTCGTGCAACCCTCTAGGTGATCAGCATTTCATAATATGTCTAGCAAGCTAAACGGAATATTCGTGCTCAAAAATTAGCATAATATCCGCACGCTCCGTAAAATTCCAAATGGAGTTTGATAAGCGCGTACTCTGTAAATTTTTGAAATTATTATACACATGCTAACTAGACAAAGAATGAAAGTGGGGCAGTGATATAAGAACGAAGGGTCTTCTGGGTTCTATTTACATAACGTTAAAGGCTACTGTCTGCCTTTAAAAGCTATCAAGCACTTCTCATGTGTCTCGTGCCCGTGCAAGGTTGTGATCCCAACTGTAAAACTCTTAGCCTGAAGCGTATACGTTAGCCATTTCAATTTGGTAGCTATGCTTGTATCATGTATCCTGTGCGTCTAAAAGCTAAATTGGAAAATTATTTATTTCAACTTTAAAATCAAATAGGTGAAAATAGGAAGCACTTTGCTGGAATCCAGTGTACAAATTTTGTACTTTTTAACGTTGATGAATTGAATCAAACTACATCAATTGAAAATTCCCTACAAATGTACGTTGTATGTTCTTTCAGTTCTTTTCTCATATTTGTAGAAACAGGCTACAGTCCCTACTTTACGTATACTCAATTTTAGTATGGTTGCCTACTGCCTTGTTGTTTTTTTGTTTTCAGCTGTAATGCAATTTTGTGGCCACAACTGCGCATCGTCTATTGGCGTTGCAAATGTGTTTACGGTCGGAACGAAAAACATGCCTAACTCAATTCACGTTTTAGGTGCCTCCGGCACAAGTAGGACCAAAGTCAAAACATGCTTGCGTTGTTCTGCATTCGCTGTTCGCTGTTCCTACCCTGGCACTGTCTCTATCTCTGTCTCATGCTGATGCTACAGGCACGTCGTGCGCAATTTAATTTTCTTTTCTATGCCCGTCGCTAACGTGAGCAATTAATTCTGTCAACAACAGGCAGCAAAAGGAGCATGATAATGTTGTGGCTGCCTACGCGAATTTTCAATTTAACGTTTTAGCCAAATAATAGCGCAATTCTTTGTTGCTGTTCACATATTGCTTTTCCCTGTTCCCTCGGATCGCAACTCTTTTCTCCTTCTATGGTTCTTTCCTGTTACTTGCCTAATATAATTATTATGTTTTGGATATTTTTTGGTGACCTTTTAAGATGTGGTTCGCATAATTTTCAAATCCCTTTTTGTATTTGATGGTAATCAAGTTTCCGATCCATTTTAAGGGTTTTTTTCAAAATATATTTACGATAGGATATATATATATATATATAATATTAATATATATATATATATATTTTTTTTTTTTTTTTTTTTTTTGTAAGAAAATTAAATTTAAAAGCTTTATTTTTTTTTTACCTTTGCAGAAGCAAAGTTATAAATGTAGTGGAAAGAATATTCCTTTAAAACTCACTGACTTTATAATAATATGTGGGTATTAAATTATAATAAAGTTGTTTTATCAGTAGTACATAAATTTTGGTAATTGTAATTTTTTTTTTTTTTAAATACTTGCAAAAACTTTATTCTAAAGAGAGACCCTTGAGATTACTTTCGTTTATTCCCAAAGTTTTTAGTTAAGAAAAATATATATAGTTAAAGTGTGTTTTGCAAACTGTCTGCAAACGTTTGTCGACAATAAGAGCAACTTTTAAATTGTTTATGCTGGTAAAAATGCTAAAGGACATCTTCATGCAGAGTAACGAGATGTTACATGACCTTCGACTTTATCTAAAAATAGCTGTCACAGTTGCCAGAGAACCGTTACCTGTTACCAGTTGCCAGTTAGCAGTCACCAAAGGAGAACAGCGTGACTCCATGTTGACGTTGTCTGAGCCGCAGCAAAAACACTTTATGGTAAATACAATTTCCGCCTCAGGCGACTTCCTGTTGGGTTATGACAGACGTGGGTGTCGTTTGTGTTGGCATACAAAGAAAATACGTGCGCTTCCTTTCCCTTTGCATCAGCTCAACGTCAAGAAAGCTTGTGTGACTAAGACGTGAAACCATTAAGAAGGTAACAAGATGCTCACATAAAATACAAAATGTTTTGTTAAACACTTTGCAAATACATATTTTATTAAGCTCAGAGATGTTGCTTTTATAGTTAATAATATTAGCAGAAATCTTGACAAAATCTTATTAAATATTATACAATATTTAGTTAAATATTACACAATACAGATAAAACAGATAAATATATAAATATCTAATTCACATTAAAACTATTCGAATATTAAATAGCCAAGGAAAAGAACAAAGAACTTTAATAACAACTTCCGCCCTCACAAGTTATATTCCCTGTTGTTAATGCTTGAGAATCCTTCAAATTGTTAAGGTAAAAAATGTCTTAACTAAAAATCCAATATATCAAGCCATATCACTGGGCAAAGTCAATAGAAGTGAATTTTTCTCCTCCTGTTCCTCTGTTCCTCTGTTTCTCATTACATTATTTCTCTAATGCAACATCTGCTTCCGCTCCCTTTGACAACGCACAACTAGTGAATACTTGGGCATGGTATTGACATTTGAACTTTACTGATGTGTTCTAATGAGTTTGGTGTGCTTCTGGTCGTTAATTGAAAATTTTAGTAGGCACTTGTCAACGGTTTGCTTTATAATTGAGTAATTAAATATGCTTACAAAGTGAAGAGTAGGTTACGTTGACTGCCACGTGCATACAAATTAAGTGTATGAGTATCTATATGTATGAAGTTGTGAAAGGTCAAGGAGTCCAGGGAGCTACCAGCCTGTCTCTGGCTCGAACTCTTACACTGCCGTTGACATTCTCTGTGGCATATGGTCTTTCATAATGCTGACATTGAAAAGCATCAAAAGGTTTTTTCATCAACATCAACATTGAGTATTACATTAAATTAAATAAACGAATTATCAGAATTAAGTTCATATAATACAATGAATATCCACTTGACTTGTCATTCAAGTCATCTTGTAATTTAGTAATTTAATTTAGCTTAATATATCGCATAAGAAAAAGCTTATGATATATAAATAAATATATAAATAATAAAGAAGAATATCTTTCAATTTCTTTATTCTACTGAAAATAATTAATTTGTTGTTTATTTTCGTGTTTACATTTGATATAATTTTAAGTTTCAACAGAATTATTGTTTATTTTCGTGATTGAATTTTTATAATGTCTATATTTGCTTGCATTCATTAAAATTATTGTTTACTCTGCTGATTGGATTGATAATTGAAAGACTCGTTGTTGCGTAATCCTATTTATTGTTTTCACATGACCAACCAATTGGACAGACTAATCCAATCATCATTATCACATCAACAATTTTATTTCCATATGTCTTGGAAAATCCTTAAGCCAATTCAATGGCAATGAATACCTTGTTGGTCATCGGAAGAACAGAAAAATATGTTTTGTTTTTATACTTTATTTTTTTATTATTTTTATTTATTATCTTTAATTTTAGCATACCGAAATCAACGTCCATGGTAGATTCATTTGTCAGTGAAGCGACGTAAGTTTTCTTTCATTTTATAATTTGTTGATTATAATTATTTTTATTATATTTTTATTATATAATAATATAATAATAATATAATAAAAATATAATAAAAATAATTATAATCAACAAATTATAAAATGAAAGAAAACTTACGTCGCTTCACTGACAAATGAATCTACCATGGACGTTGATTTCGGTATGCTAAAATTAAAGATAATAAATAAAAATAATAAAAAAATAAAGTATAAAAACAAAACATATTTAAATAAAAAAAATGAAATAGAAATAGTAAAAATAAATAATAAATAAACAGAAAATTTTTAAATTCACCAAAACAATTTTTTGTTTCTGCAATATTTTCTTGAAGAGATAAAGTGCATACATACTGAAAATGCTTTTATTTCCAAGTATTTTGCACTTTGACATTGCCAGCTGAATAAATGGCTTTTAATTAAGTCTAGAGATTTGATAACAAAAGCGTTTCGATGTTAAACGGCACCTGAACATGAAAGCCATTGAATGAGGTCTGATTGTTTTCTATTTTTTGCACACTTCCAGGAACACTAAAGTTCAAAGTTCACACGCAATCGAAAAAGGCAGATGAGATTTGAATTTGGCTAAATTCTCTCGATAAGTCTAAAGCCCAAAAAAAACAAGCAGGGCATACACATACATATATAGTGTGTATGTATCTGATAAAGAAACTAAAAACAGGCTTACGCATAAATATAATTAATACTAAAACTAAGAACTAGTTATACAACCTTCAAGTGCTGTTTTATCTCAATGCCAAAAGCAATTTATTGAAACAATGTGCCAGCAAGGACATTCGCTTTGTTTCGTTTACCTACGTTTTCACAATCCACAGCCAGGAATATTAGAATCAAAGCGATAATATATTTGTGTGAACCATATATGTATATGTATACCATATAGATGTATGTACATATTATATGAAAAATACATACATACATACATACATACATAAATATATAAAAGGAAAACTCACTCGCTTGAGGAAACAAAGGTGTCGATAGTAAAAGAAATGAATATGCGCTAGAAATTCAAATGTAAATCGAGTTGACCTTGACCTAATGCATACACTACCCTTCTGTCTGATACTCAAACCCATAGTCCGCAGTCCTATGATAAAGTATTGCAACACAACACGAATGACAGCCATCAAAGGGCAGCCAGAAACAACAACAACAGCAATAACGACGACAGTAAAATTAAATTAAGTTCATGTGGACTCAAGGCACACTCGAGTAGAGCAAAAAAAAAAAAAAAAAAATTGCAAGGACTTGCACAAGTTATGTTTAATGATGCCGCACGTTGCAACAGAATGAACACAGCAAAAGTTTTATTTAATTAAGTTCTGGTGCATATTTCAACTTGCTGAAGCCACAGCAGCATTGCAAAGTTCTGCATACATGTATCACTCTGGTATTCCTTGTACAGCTAATTAAGTATACGTAATGAACACTTCATTAGTTGTGTTGAGAGTTCACTGTAAAACTTTTCAAGTAAGATTAAGTTTCTGTTCTTCCGATGACCAACAAGGTATTCATTGCCATTGAATTGGCTTAAGGATTTTCCAAGACATATGGAAATAAAATTGTTGATGTGATAATGATGATTGGATTAGTCTGTCCAATTGGTTGGTCATGTGAAAACAATAAATAGGATTACGCAACAACGAGTCTTTCAATTATCAATCCAATCAGCAGAGTAAACAATAATTTTAATGAATGCAAGCAAATATAGACATTATAAAAATTCAATCACGAAAATAAACAATAATTCTGTTGAAACTTAAAATTATATCAAATGTAAACACGAAAATAAACAACAAATTAATTATTTTCAGTAGAATAAAGAAATTGAAAGATATTCTTCTTTATTATTTATATATTTATTTATATATCATAAGCTTTTTCTTATGCGATATATTAAGCTAAATTAAATTACTAAATTACAAGATGACTTGAATGACAAGTCAAGTGGATATTCATTGTATTATATGAACTTAATTCTGATAATTCGTTTATTTAATTTAATGTAATACTCAATGTTGATGTTGATGAAAAAACCTTTTGATGCTTTTCAATGTCAGCATTATGAAAGACCATATGCCACAGAGAATGTCAACGGCAGTGTAAGAGTTCGAGCCAGAGACAGGCTGGTAGCTCCCTGGACTCCTTGACCTTTCACAACTTCATACATATAGATACTCATACACTTAATTTGTATGCACGTGGCAGTCAACGTAACCTACTCTTCACTTTGTAAGCATATTTAATTACTCAATTATAAAGCAAACCGTTGACAAGTGCCTACTAAAATTTTCAATTAACGACCAGAAGCACACCAAACTCATTAGAACACATCAGTAAAGTTCAAATGTCAATACCATGCCCAAGTATTCACTAGTTGTGCGTTGTCAAAGGGAGCGGAAGCAGATGTTGCATTAGAGAAATAATGTAATGAGAAACAGAGGAACAGAGGAACAGGAGGAGAAAAATTCACTTCTATTGACTTTGCCCAGTGATATGGCTTGATATATTGGATTTTTAGTTAAGACATTTTTTACCTTAACAATTTGAAGGATTCTCAAGCATTAACAACAGGGAATATAACTTGTGAGGGCGGAAGTTGTTATTAAAGTTCTTTGTTCTTTTCCTTGGCTATTTAATATTCGAATAGTTTTAATGTGAATTAGATATTTATATATTTATCTGTTTTATCTGTATTGTGTAATATTTAACTAAATATTGTATAATATTTAATAAGATTTTGTCAAGATTTCTGCTAATATTATTAACTATAAAAGCAACATCTCTGAGCTTAATAAAATATGTATTTGCAAAGTGTTTAACAAAACATTTTGTATTTTATGTGAGCATCTTGTTACCTTCTTAATGGTTTCACGTCTTAGTCACACAAGCTTTCTTGACGTTGAGCTGATGCAAAGGGAAAGGAAGCGCACGTATTTTCTTTGTATGCCAACACAAACGACACCCACGTCTGTCATAACCCAACAGGAAGTCGCCTGAGGCGGAAATTGTATTTACCATAAAGTGTTTTTGCTGCGGCTCAGACAACGTCAACATGGAATCACGCTGTTCTCCTTTGGTGACTGCTAACTGGCAACTGGTAACAGGTAACGGTTCTCTGGCAACTGTGACAGCTATTTTTAGATAAAGTCGAAGGTCATGTAACATCTCGTTACTCTGCATGAAGATGTCCTTTAGCATTTTTACCAGCATAAACAATTTAAAAGTTGCTCTTATTGTCGACAAACGTTTGCAGACAGTTTGCAAAACACACTTTAACTATATATATTTTTCTTAACTAAAAACTTTGGGAATAAACGAAAGTAATCTCAAGGGTCTCTCTTTAGAATAAAGTTTTTGCAAGTATTTAAAAAAAAAAAAAATTACAATTACCAAAATTTATGTACTACTGATAAAACAACTTTATTATAATTTAATACCCACATATTATTATAAAGTCAGTGAGTTTTAAAGGAATATTCTTTCCACTACATTTATAACTTTGCTTCTGCAAAGGTAAAAAAAAAATAAAGCTTTTAAATTTAATTTTCTTACAAAAAAAAAAAAAAAAAAAAAAATATATATATATATATATTAATATTATATATATATATATATATATCCTATCGTAAATATATTTTGAAAAAAACCCTTAAAATGGATCGGAAACTTGATTACCATCAAATACAAAAAGGGATTTGAAAATTATGCGAACCACATCTTAAAAGGTCACCAAAAAATATCCAAAACATAATAATTATATTAGGCAAGTAACAGGAAAGAACCATAGAAGGAGAAAAGAGTTGCGATCCGAGGGAACAGGGAAAAGCAATATGTGAACAGCAACAAAGAATTGCGCTATTATTTGGCTAAAACGTTAAATTGAAAATTCGCGTAGGCAGCCACAACATTATCATGCTCCTTTTGCTGCCTGTTGTTGACAGAATTAATTGCTCACGTTAGCGACGGGCATAGAAAAGAAAATTAAATTGCGCACGACGTGCCTGTAGCATCAGCATGAGACAGAGATAGAGACAGTGCCAGGGTAGGAACAGCGAACAGCGAATGCAGAACAACGCAAGCATGTTTTGACTTTGGTCCTACTTGTGCCGGAGGCACCTAAAACGTGAATTGAGTTAGGCATGTTTTTCGTTCCGACCGTAAACACATTTGCAACGCCAATAGACGATGCGCAGTTGTGGCCACAAAATTGCATTACAGCTGAAAACAAAAAAACAACAAGGCAGTAGGCAACCATACTAAAATTGAGTATACGTAAAGTAGGGACTGTAGCCTGTTTCTACAAATATGAGAAAAGAACTGAAAGAACATACAACGTACATTTGTAGGGAATTTTCAATTGATGTAGTTTGATTCAATTCATCAACGTTAAAAAGTACAAAATTTGTACACTGGATTCCAGCAAAGTGCTTCCTATTTTCACCTATTTGATTTTAAAGTTGAAATAAATAATTTTCCAATTTAGCTTTTAGACGCACAGGATACATGATACAAGCATAGCTACCAAATTGAAATGGCTAACGTATACGCTTCAGGCTAAGAGTTTTACAGTTGGGATCACAACCTTGCACGGGCACGAGACACATGAGAAGTGCTTGATAGCTTTTAAAGGCAGACAGTAGCCTTTAACGTTATGTAAATAGAACCCAGAAGACCCTTCGTTCTTATATCACTGCCCCACTTTCATTCTTTGTCTAGTTAGCATGTGTATAATAATTTCAAAAATTTACAGAGTACGCGCTTATCAAACTCCATTTGGAATTTTACGGAGCGTGCGGATATTATGCTAATTTTTGAGCACGAATATTCCGTTTAGCTTGCTAGACATATTATGAAATGCTGATCACCTAGAGGGTTGCACGACGAATATTTGTTTTTTATACTTTATTATTTGACAATAACTATTTGTTTTTAGAAAGCAGCAAAAACACGCTTACAATTTGTATACTCTATGCAAGAATATATTCATTTTAGTGAGAAGTTTGTGATATAAGCATTTGAATAGCATTCACAAATAAATAAAATGTATAAATAATTTATTAAATAAATACTTTCTACTCAATTAATGCTTGACATGTTGTTCCATAAATTTTATTTGGCAAGTTTTATTCGGAAGTCAGCTTCAAACCTATTGCTACTTTGAAACTTCTTTAATACTTTGCTCAGTCGTCTTTCATGAACATATATGAAATGTCGCCTTGTCCCACTGAGAACAGCACAAAACATAAGAAGCCGTTGCACTTTTATGATATGGCGTAATTTGCTACTTTGTATCATTTTGGCAAGCAGCGATATAACTTTTTTTTATGTATGTACGAGTACATGTATTGTCTCAAAACACACACACACATATATAAAGTCGCATATATATATATATATATATATATATATATATATATATATATACAGATATACAAGCACAGACACGCATATAGAGACTAGAAGAAGTTTGCCTTCGTTATTGTTTTTTTTTTTACTTTCACATCATTTGTTGGCATTACTTTGGCTGTTACTTCCTCTGTGCCTTAATATTTTGATACGCTTTAGTCTGTTCATTTCTAACATTCTCTCTGGGCTACAAAGTTTATGAAAAGCGTAACTTTGTCTGTTTTTCTGTTTCCTGTACTCTTTGTTACTTCCGTGCACTTTGCCCTCTATGCGATGCTTATTCATTTATCTTTATTTTCCCAGGCCCAAAGACAATCGGGATATGTGAGCATATGTTATTTAAGCCTCGTCCATATGCTTGGATCTAATTTCGTTTATGTTTTGCAATTGAATCCCAGACGTAACAGAATGTAATACATCTATCTAGATATTGCTTCAATTTAGTTCAGTGATTCAATAAATTCTTGATTACTAATCATAAAAAAAAAACAAATTTTTGCAGGCTGACCTAAACTAAACCTTTATAAGTAATTTCTGCTCAAACGTTTACAAAATTAAAAACTGCTATAAAAATTCGTTTTTCTTTTTTCATTTTGATTTGCATATTCTATAAACAACAGCTGCCAAAAGCTGGAAAAAAAATTTGTTGTGGTTATTGGTTGGGTTTCTTTTTTGCGGCATAATTGACCGCCAATTGCCTTGGCAGAGCTTACAAATTGCTTTTTTCAATGAAAAGTAGGTTAAAGAAATAAAAAGCGACGGGTGAAAAACTTACGGCAAAACTTGTCGATAAAATAAAATGAAGAAAAAATGATATTGATTAAATGGGTGCGCAGAAAAAATCATTCAATCAATTTAAAATTTGTATTTCCTTGCAGAAGTTATATTCTTTTCAGTCAGCAGTTTGTAACGACCGTTAGAAAGCGTGGTAGACCCCACAAGTATATATATTCTTGATCAACACAGACAACAGGCCGTCTGACCGTCTGGCCGTCTGTTTTAATCAAAACTTGTCTCTCAGCTATGAGCTATCTAAGTGAAACTTGGTATACATACTCTCTATGCCAGGCCGAATCGGGCCACTATATCTTATGGCTGCCATAGGAACATCGCATGACACATCTGCCCGCTAAATATAACTTTGCTTACTTCTGTTAACTAGTTTCAATGAGTATGAAGTAATAAAAATACAAATGTCTTAAAACTATAATAGAAATCTAATGAAAATTGTAACTTAAATTTATAAATTAAAGATAAAAAGTCAAATATAAATACCATGAGAAAAAAACTGAATAAGATTGTGAAAAATTGTTACACAAATTACGAAAGAAAATATACTTTTTTTCGGAAAATTCGCGTTCATTATTTATTCTGCAGACTTTTTCGTGCTGCTGTTGCTGAATTAACAATTAAGTTAGAATTGAAGGCAGACGACACGAAATGAAATAAAAACCAAATTATACACATATTTTTTGGTCTCCACTTGGCACTTGACAAAAAGCTAAACTTTAGCCCAACGATATTCAAATACTCTAATAAATCATTTGTTATTTGTTTAAGGTTTTGATCAACTTCTATGCAATAAGAACAAATCAATTGAAAACTATATACATACATATATGGATAGAAATTGAATGTATACGCTATGCAAAGATTTTTAGACACGCATATATTATGATACTTTCGGGAAGAGTATTTAAATATTGTTCACGTTGTTATGGTTCTAGCGTCTTTTGCTTTGTTAATTTGCTTGAAATGTCAATTGCCTGACCCGTCGTTAGCACCTACGCCGATAGCGCCGATAGCGGCAATGGCCCATTGGCCAATGTCCTGATGTTTAGCCGTTCTGCATGGCATAAAATTTTAATATCGCCCTTAAATTTAAATAGCTTCAAGTTGTCGGTGGCCTTTGCGTTTGATTTGCCAGCATTTGAATTCAGTACAACATTTTATTTTTATTTCCATGCTAAGAATATTTTGTTGGGGGCGGCTATAAATTGTGTCAGTCTTGCCATTTCCCTATTTATTTATTTATATATTTATTTTGAGGCCATAGCTTTGATTTGATTGTTGTTGCTCTCAACTGCCGTGTGTTGGTTAACGCAAACACGAAGACATGGACAGCTGCCGCAGGTACCATAAGGACAGTTGTATATGAAACTTGTTTTTTTATACCAATACATAATAAAAACTCATGTATGCCACAACATAATAACACACACAAACTCTTGGAAATGACAGTGAAATATAGGCTACGGAAAAGGCATGAAAGCCTTGACATCGCTGATGAATCAAACTTTGAGTATATGCCAAGTCCAAGAAAAAGTTATAATAATACTTTATTTTCAACAACTGTCGTAATAGAGGAAGGGAGTATAAAAAACTTGACTAAAGAACGCGCAAAACTACTTTAAGTAAGAAACTTTAAATAGTTTCTAATGTAATAAACTTTTCTATTCTAATAATATGAATGAAAATGAAATGAAAAATTTTCCAATGAAATTTATAAAAGTAAATTAATAATTTAATAAATAATCTAATAAATTTTATCATATCAAAATAGACAGTCATAATAATAATAGTTCATAATATGGCTGCGAACTAAAATTTAGTGAATATATTAAGCAGGCAAGCTTATTCTTCGGTATATAATACTTTAAATTTCTTACCCTTGCAAGCCTAATAGGCTTAGTCTATCCGAAAATTCTTAATTCATACAAAACCTAATGAGTTTAGATAGGTCTAATTGCTACTTATATAAAGCATAATATACATATATACATATGTATGTAAGTGTAATCAGAAGTATCTATGCTTAATTTTTTTTTTGTGTTACATAAGACGGGCATGGTCCATTCGACTGTGCAATTTAATTCTGATCTAGAATATATAATTCTTAAATCATTCACGCCTACTCCTGGGTGTTACAAACTTTTCATAAGACTAAATATAAAAATAAGAAATAGCTGCAAAGCAAAACTACCTCGTCGATCGATGCTTTTGGAATATCGATGAGTGATAAAAAAAAAACATGTATTAATTTACTGCCTCACCCGATTTCTAAACCAATTCATTCACATTACACTTTTTTTAGTTATTCCCAACACACGTACAGGGCATAAACAGCTGGAGATAAAGCGCCTTGGGCACAAATAATCAAATATCCAAAGGGGAAAAAATGCAAATAACAAATAGCAAAATGATTTATATACTTTGCCATATGCATATCAACAATATGTAAATCAGTGACATGAAATTTGACAATGATTGTACAACAAAATGTGTGTGCCTAGGATTGATTTGATTGACAATTGTATAGTGGTAAGTTATCCGAATCTGCAACAAATGCTAATATTTGCAAATTCTACTTTGATGCTGTCACATATGCAGGTAAATTTGATTTATGCTTAAATTAATTTTTAAAACTTTTCTTAAGGGTAAAACAAATAGAATTTAAAAAAAAAAACGTAGTTCTGTTTATTTGCACTACTTATTTATTCTTCTTGTTTTTGACACAATTTAGGACAACGCAATGCTCAGATGCATTGACAACATCAGCAACAGAAAGCCAGAAACAACAACAACAGTTGGACAATTGGCACACAAACTCAAATACATATGTATATGAAGATTACAATCGCACGAGCAGAAAGAAATGGGGAGAGAGAGCAACATCAAATAGTTTAAATGTCCTTGAAAGCGTGAATGGTGAATGGCGAACGAAAAATCCAAAAACATTGGCCCTGGCGAGCCGCACACAGGTGAAGGTTTTACAAGATAAAAAATGGGGCCTATTTTCATGGCAAAATCCTTTTAACCTCGACTTCCACACACTTTATTCCTGGTGCACATTGCTAAATTTAATAAATATTGATGTGTTCTCTGCGTTTGAAATTGATGCGATTATTTTGAATAGACGAATATGTTGATATGTATATACGTGTGTATACACACACATATGTCTGGCTACATACAGATATGTGTATACCTCATTTGCCATTTTGAAACTGAATTTAGACGCTTGAACCAAATTATATTCTATAAAACTTTAGCAATATCTCAATTATTTGATAGGACAAGAAATTGTTTTTAGGCAAACATATTTATATTTAAATACATGTTGAAACCATGTGAAAATTCTAGAAGTTCATATTCTACCATGTTCGCTGTTTCAATCGACGCATTTATTAGGTTAATGACTAACACTTATGTATGACAACCAAAATTAAATAAATTAATTCAAAGAAAATTATAGAGATTTAGCGTTGATTGCTGTTAAGGGGCGTCGGTTTCTCTAATACCACCAGACCACGTTTACTGAATGCACAATTATTAAATAGGCTGGCAAAAGCACAACAGCACATCGAGCAGGAACGGAAAGAGCTGAGAGACATCTAAAGGCAGGAGAGGCAGCTGAAGGCGACGATAGCGTCCTCTACTTCTTCATTTTTCCTAGTGTGGGCTCATCACATGTGCACATTTCGTTGTTTTGCAGACGCAACAGAACAAGAGAGCACAACACTCACGCACACACACACAGTTTGTCTCTTTCTCTCTCTGTCTTTGTATATCTCGACTGTCGCTCTCTTTCGCTTCTTTGGTATCGATCCGCTAACGAGCAAAAGTCAACTGGAAACTGGAAAACAACCACCAAAATTGTATCCTGCTACTGCTTGTGCTCAGTATAAAACAAATATCTCTGACATTGGCGACAGCTTTTTCTTTACTTTTTTTTGCAACCAAAGTAGCTCAAAACTAAATTTAAGAGACGCATGTGGTTTGAAGAGAAGCATGACTCAACATTTTGTGGTTATGCATAAGCGCCACGTACACGTGCAATTTGCGTTGAGCGAAACAAAAGTAGTAAAAGAATACGAGATTCGCGACAATCGCCAAAACTTGTCAATGTCAGTTGATAGTAAAAGGCAATAACGACACTATGGTTCAGATGAAGTAGAAGAAGCAGGCAGAATAGAAGTGCGAACAGCAACGTGCACAACAGAAGGAAGAGACCAAGTAGCAGGTGCTGACATTGGGTACTAGACGCAAGCAGAACTTCAATGTCTGGCAGCAGCTGTTGGCAGCTGGCAAAGGCTGGTAGCGAAACGTGCCCAGAATTAGCTTCCTAGACTATAAACTCAAATACACACACAGAGACAAACACAAACACATAGAATTAAATATTAATATGCCAAATTAAGTGAAAAATGGTAAGTGTTGTTGTGAGTTAATTTTGGGCGACAATGTATGGAAACCACAATGTCTAGCGAAGAGAAACGTTGCCACTGCTTTGATTTCGCTTGTCGGAGGGATTACGTAGCAACTTTTAGCATTAACAGCCCGTCAGTTGGGCTTAAGCTCATATTTAGTATGAGCCAAATGAAAAAAATTACAATTTCAACCTAAGCACTTAAAATATATTTAGTTTTTAGCTATGCCAGAAAAGTTTCTCGTTCACCATATTCAAAAAGTCAAGAACAAATAGCAAGACAAGTTTCGGGTGAAACAGAAGGACAAACGAATATGCATATTTGGATCGTCATGTTGATGCTGAACAAGAATATATAAACTTTGTGGAATTACCAACTTCTGATTTTAGTACAATAAGATTTTGGTGTATCCTTAAATAGTTAACCCTATGGTATATAAGTCTTATGATATGCCATAGATTTAGTACATTTGACTCTTAACCGATGGTTCATATAGTGATATATATATGATATATATACAATATATATGATATATATATTGTACTAAACTTAACTGAAATGCATAAGTCCTATAAGTTTCAACCGAAAAGGTTAACATAGTTTAAATAAAGATTCGTTATTTACATACATGATATATTCTGGTTCGCTAAGGTGGGAGATCAGTTTGGGTTATAACAGCCGGGAATGCTGATTCAAGCAAAGATGATAGTGATAATAAATTAATCATTATGTACTATAATATATAATATATATATATATATATATATATATATATATATACATATATAATAATATATATAATATATAATATATATATATAATAAATAGGTCACGGAAGACGTTAAGCGCTTCTGGACAGAGTGTGTAAAAAAAAATAAAAAATAATTGAGGAAACTCTATCTATATTATTTTATCATGATGTCCGAGCAAGTGTAATATATGCGTGATTGGAGTATGAGGTAACGTTATTAGATATCATGCAAAGATTATTGTGCTGTAGTTTCCATTCGATCATTACCTCTGCTATAACATAAAAAATGGGACTAAGTTATATTTTACACTGTAAAAAAAAAGAGTCCTTATTAGGTGTAGTTTTATACGTCTGTTTACAAAGAAGCATACTTTATAGTATGTGCATGTGCGAGTTAAGCACCCAGACTTGGAATTATGTTTTTATACAAAGCATATTATGCTACAAACGCTTTTTTAATTTTTAATATACTAAATTTCATATAAGTTGTAAAACATACTAAATATTGTATGCATGTTTTAATATACTAAAATATTCTACACATGAGTTGGATTTGGGATAAACAGTTGTGTCTTTTAACTATAAAATGAAAGGTTAGAGTTCATGCATTAGTAGAATTCTTAAATGGATTTCATATATTACGGTTTTGGTTTATTTTAGAAATGTCAATGTAATTGAAAAGCATTTCTTAACTGTTTTTAATTGTTTGAAAGTAATCATAATATTTAATTGTTAAATTATTTCTTTTCATATTTCAACAGTATGATAAACTTGCAAGTTAGCAAGTTATATATATACTAGTAGATCTTGCTGGAAAGTATATATATATTCTAGATCAATATTAACAGTCGAGACCAAATCTACATATCTGTCATGGTATTATTATTATTATTACAATTATTATTACTATTACTAGCTTAGCATAAACTCCTATATCACAAGTTCGATACAGATGTGTAGTACCGATATGAATTTACATTGAACAGACAAATATTCGACTTGAATATTGATGCGGAATATGAATAACTATCCGTCACGGCTTAAATGTTCTAAAGACGAAATTTCGATCTAAAAGTGGAAGTACTTATCAGTTGCTCTGTAAAGTATGCTACACACAAGATTTCCAACTTAGATAAAAGCCCAACGAAAGTAACAATGACAATGTGACACAAACAAATATAATTTATAATTATGTTAGTATGTCCGTCTGTCCATTTATGTAAACACTTAAGTCTCAAAGATTATAAGAGCTAGAGAAATCTTGGATTCGCATGCTTACTTTATGCTCAATGAACTAATTTAAGATAAAGAAAACTGCATAAACAAAAAATGAAATAGAATTTTAGGAGCTGCAATATAAATCAGTTTTCACAGCGCTTAAGTGAAATCATATAAAAAATTTATCAGCTATTCGGTTTCAGCTCAAGCAATTATGTTCAGTCACGTAATGCAAATTGCATTCGAATACAAAGAATCAAAAAACCAAGTACATATATGGCTGTAGAAAAGTAAAACGGCAAATGTTAAAAGGTACAAGCTGCAAGGTCAAATTGACACGCTAAGTGAAGGATCACGCCAACGTGAATGTATCCAATAATGTAGAAACAAAAAATAACTCAAATACGAATACGAATACGAGTTAAAATATAATACATAAATGACAACGGGCTAGAGTACTTTTTTGGAGCATGAGCATTTACCAGATAACGGAATTGGCCTTCAGCAGCAGCTGGTTAAGAAAACAAACAACTCTTATCGGGCATGAAATAACAAAATACGAAACAAAGGGAACTGTATAATTTATAGAAACAACAAAAACAGCACCAACAAATATTGAACGAAAAAAAAATTGACTAACCTTTTTGCACCCTCTTCGCCTTCTAGAGCTTGCTCTCCACCAGCGACGGCTGCAGCAGCATCCTGCTCCGCTGGGGTAGCGACAGCCTCGACCGAAGATGTTGTCGCAGCTTCGCCACCTCCGGGTGCTGGCACATCCTCATCGCCAGCGCCGCCCTTGACTGCACCAACTAGGGAGGTGAATTGATTTGTTAGACCCGAAAACATGTTTGGCTTTTTGTCCGTGTCCTTTTTGCAGCACTCGAAAGGATTAGCGTCGTCGTCACCGTCGTCGTGTATACACAAAACGAATGTGGTACGAAGACCAAACGTTAAGGAGGTGCTTCTGCTATGTGAGGGCTTTGTATATGCTCTCGCACTCGCTCTGTTCCTCACTCTCGCTCTCTGTCTATGAGTTTCTTATGCTGTTTCTGTCGCTCGCTTCAATTCTCTCTTTTCGTATTCTGCAAACGCTGCTGCTTCTGCTTCCTGTTACTATTTCTCCCTTCTTCGACAAACTTTTATTACACTTGGCAGGATTTGGTAATAGGATTTTTTTTTTTGCACCAAAGTTTCACTTTCAATGAGCAAAGTTATGTAAATTGTTTTACGTTTTTAACTGTTAATTATGATTGCACGCTGTAAAATGAATGTGGGAAAAACAATAAAAATTTACTTATTACAATTGAAAGTAGAACACTTGCAAAGAAAATCAATAAATAGCGAAATAAATTCTAATGTTTCACTTGCAATAATTGTCAAAAATTATTCGCACTAAATGAAAATGTAGCACTTAATCGATAATTTAACACGCATGACGTTTCTTGCACTTTCTTGACTGTTTTCATTATACTAGATAAAACATAACGTTTGTAAATTACCACTTAAAATAGTTTTTTAATTAATTTTTTCTATACGGTCAGATAAGACAAGCAAAACTTGCAAGTTCGGCCGTCTTTGTCGAAAGTCCTTTTCAAACTGAATGAGCATCGAAATTTTCTATGCTCAAATACTGTTTTGTGCGTCTTGGTTTGTTCTCTCACGTAGAAAGGCAAAGGCTAGAGAAGAGTTCCAAGTCTGCATCCACCTACTCTTTGGAAAGTGGTCGATTCTGGTGGTTGCTTTCAACTTTTGCTGTGTGCTGGAATTTATGTATATTTCCGCGCATGTGCCAGCTGTTTTGCGTCGTTTATATGGTTACAGTGTTTGGCCAGACAGTCGAAGTTAAACAAACACAAAACATATTTAATTGTACACAAATCAAATGTATATTTAACAATAACGAAACACTTGCGTATGTAGAAATTTAATTACTATTCAGTAGTCGTTTCTCATTGTTGGCGTTTCAGTGCTACCCAACAACAGCTGATCAACGGCGCTGCCAATTCATTGAGACAAAAAGACAGGGCCGTTAAACACTTAGCAGGTGATTTTGTTCATCAAATGATTATAAAATTTGTATTTACAGTATACACACGTCGCGGTAATTCTATTTTAAACTAAACTAATCAATTTTTTAAACTAAGCTAATTTCGTACTGAGGTAGCGCACAAGGAATAGCTCAGCGTCTCTGCCGAGCTCTGCCTTGAGGGGCATCTTCTTCCTTCGTTTCACTGCTAGTTTTCTGATTTTCTTGATGTAATTTAAGCTCTTTATCCAAACGCTCCTTTGCACGAAAAACTTTTGATTGTAAATAAAATGAGCCTCCCTTAGATCGCTCGTTGACGTTAAATAGATGTTCATAGTTCTTTATAATGTTATCGACATTCTTGAGGTCATCCACATTAAGGATTTGCTTAGCTTCCTCGAGCGTCATGCCTATAAATGTTGTTTTTAATTAAAATAGTTGAAGGTAATAAAGAACCATTACCTGAACGCAGATTCGACTCGGCACTCTTGTCTCCTTGTCTACCGCCACCAGCACGTTTTGCAGCTTCTTGTGATGCAGCAATCTCTTGTTTTATTGCTTTTGCAAAGGCACGTCCGATAGCTTGGCCGCCGAGTACAATAATTTGCGCAATGTACTTTGCCATGTTTTCTTCGGTTTAACTTAATTATTGCACAATATAAACGTTTAAATTTTATTGTATACTAACATTCAAGAAATTGACGAGCTTGACATTATACAACGTCCATAACCTAGAAACAGCATCAGCTGTTCCCGTGTTCTTGTCTAAATTAAATACTATACAGTAGATTTTCGATATACACATTTTAGTACGTTGATTATTTCAAAAATCGATTAGGCGCAATGAGAAATTTAAGCTCTAATTAAGTTTTATGGTAAAAATGAAAAAATATGTACATTTTAAGTAAAAAAAAGGTAGAAAGTATAGTAAATATATATGATTATGGGCTTCAGTTAACTCCAGAATTCTTGTCCATAAAATCAATCTTTTGAAGTGGTATGGTCGCACCAAATTGTCTTATCGATAAGACAGTGGTGGCTAGCCGATAATTAAGTGTACATTAATTCAGCATTATTTTAAATTTGACAATATAAATTAAAATGACATATAAATTATTTAAAATTTAAAAATGTTTGTATCAAAAGAGAAACAATGGCGTGCATATTACAAACAGCTTGTTTTGAGCCATTATGCCGATCAGCAAAAGATCCAGCAGCTAAGCAAACAGTTAAATAATCTCTTCCTAATCTATGCTCACCTTAGGTCGGGCGTTGCCAAAGATACCCCAAAATATCTTAACAGACTTGCATTAATGGAAAAAGTACGTCAGGAGATAAACATGCATCTGCACTCCAGAGGAAAGCTAAATGCTGCAACAAAAACAGACCTGTTAAAAATGCGGAGAAAGTTGCGCGGTAATTCACTGCTCGCTCGAATTAGATTAATGGAGCTATCAGAGCTTTACGATAATTCGAAACGGACAGATTTTCAAAGTAATTGGCATGGTAAAAATATGAGAGATATTGTCGAAAATTGTCGCGCCGATGAACGTGCACTAAAACGTATCGATGATCATACAAATATCGTTATTAACGATATAAACAATATTGTTGCTTCGATAAACAAAGTAAAACGTGCAATTAACTCGAAAACCAATTTAAAGTATATAAAACATCCGGAATTATTGCTAGAAATGTATCATTACTTAGAAACAAAATGAATACGAGGATTGCTATTCAAATGATATGAAATAATTTATTAGGCCATAATTAGTCTAAAAGGCGCGCTACTTACTAAATACAAAAGGCTCTACAAATCATGTGCTATGCTAATCAATTAAATTATATATAGTATAAAAAATACATATATACAAACTGCCTAGGTACGAATGTATTTACAATAATAACTCATTTTCCTCCTCACGATCCATAGAATCTTCTTCAAAAACTAATTAATTTTGTTTTTATGTTTATATATTGTGTTGTTTAGAACATCTTTGCTTATATGGCCTGCCTCTTTGCTTAAACATCCATCTTCAGTTGCAGTTCCGGCTGCAGCTTCAGCTCCAGTTCCAATTGTATTCTCAACAGAATCCCGGATTTGTATGTTCGATGATACAACGCTTGCAGTACTTTTTGACCGCTCTATAGCCCTCAATGGATATCTGACAGTCCTGTATATTAAGTTGCTGGAGTCCTCGACAATAATATGCTATACATTGAACACCACGATCCGTTATCATATCACAATTTCGCAGGCTGATCTTCTTAAGATTTGGGCAACTTTCTGCAAGAGCACGCAATCCCGCATCGCTTACATCGCATTTGCCAATATCAAGGGCACGCAGACGTGGACAGGAGCGCGCTAGAACCGTAATAGAATCATCGCTAACTGCCTCACAGCCACGTGCATTTAAATATCGCAACTTGTAGCAGCGTCGGGCAATGACCTTAAGCCCAGCATCGGAGACACGTTCGCATTTCGCCACCGACAAATAACGCAAGGCAGCACCTAATTTTGCCAGCTCGTAGAGACCGAAATCGGTGATGTTAACGCAATCCGAGACGCTCAGTTCCTTAAGTGATACACAAAAGCTGGGCACGAACTTTAGACCCGCATCTACAAATATAAATAACTATGAATTGATGATGTTCAAAATGATCTCAGTTATAAATTGAAACACACCTGTGATTTGAATGCAGCGTCGCAGATATAAATACACCAGCTGTGGGCAGTTCTTGACTACAATCTTGAGCCCCATATCGTCAATGGTCATGCAATCGGTCAGATCAAGATATTGCAGTAGTAAGCGACGAGGTGGCTCCACATGGGGATTAGGGCTAATGCTGCTCACCTGACTACAACCTGGCATGGTAAGTAGAAGGAAAACGAGATCTCACACATGATTAATGACCCCAAATGATTTACTTACCAGTTACATCCAGATGCTGCAGATTGGTGCATTTGGTAAGCGCCTCGACTAATGCTTGATTGGAGACACCGACACAGGTTTGCAGCTGCAAATGCGTCAGTTCTGGACATCGACGCGTTAGCAATTGCAAACCCTTGTCTGAGATGCGACAGCCATCCGCAAGCATAACACGTTCCACCTCTGGACAGGCGCCATTGCAGCTCTGACCGCACAACTGTCTGAATATCATCTTAAGCGTCTTATCACCATTCAGATGCTCGCCACGCAGCATGATGCACTTCCAAAGGACTGGTCGCCAGGCGAGTTGCTCGAAGCGTCGACAAACGCGTGCCACATTGCACAATTCGCAACTGTCCAACCAGCTGAATATACGTACAACTGCCTCATCTGGCAGACGCTCAAAGTAGGGACCACAACGATAGGGACCTTTACGATTCCAGGGTGGTGGTCCAATCGCTGTGCTGGTGACAGTACCATTGTTTGTCAATCCTCGTCGCGGCGTCGTTGTTGGCGTGCTGCTTGCAATTAATCCATTGCCGCCGCCAGTGGCAACAACATTTGCTGTTGTAGTCTTATTGTTGCTGTTCGTAGTAATAACCATGCCGCTACTTGTGCTGCTCGGATGATGGCCAGTTGGCGATGGAGAGACCAATGTGGCGTAACCTTGATCCAGACTCGGTGAGAAGCGTCCCATGTTGCAAAGGCCATCGGAAAGGCTTTGCACTTTTGTGTGATGATGGTCCAGCTGAAAGGCATTGGCGGGCGAGTTGGTGCTGCGGTTCAACAAGTAGCGATCCGAGCCACTCGTCTCGCTCGGACTGGAGTTGCGCGGATGATGCAAACGTTCTGTGCAAATTGTAATATATTAAAGGCAATAAATTAAAGCATGGAAATACTTCAATTTTATAATTAATCATAATTAAGCAATTAATTAAAAGACAATAATATGGCTAATCATATTGCTATTGCATATAATTTTAGAATTACAATTTGCTAACAATTTTTAAGATAAAAAGCTGCAATAATTCTTGATGTGCAAGTGCTTCATTATGTTAAATGCCATATTTTTAATTCTTTACATTAATTTTTCTGTCTTTAATTGCGGCTTATGTATATTCTTGTCTATTAAGTACTTCGTTTACCTGGCAAACGCTCGTTACCACTACCGCTGCTATAGTCTTCAAGATAGTAGCGTTCATTCTGATACTGACTACTGGCTTCAGCTCCCAAGGGTAGAGCTCGCAGTGCATTGCCCAGATACAGTGACTCCATCTTTTTGTCCAGCAAATATTGTGCACTGTTGTTGCCATTGCCCAGCACTGTGGGCACACTACAACGTCCGCTCTGGGCTGGAACTCGCCTCCTGCCATTGACATTGGCGCATTGTTGTTGTCCAACATTGTTGTCACTAGAATCTTCGGTGTCAGCGCTGTTGCCATGCAGCCAGTCGAGCGTAAGAAAGTTACGTGGCTGCGGCACTGGAATTGTTGTTCTAGTTGCCGGTGCTGGCAGTGTTTGTAGTTCCGGCGACTTCTTTGATTGTACATGTCGGCCCACAGACGCGGTCGAATGTGCTACATAGTTGGACGGCTCATGGCGCCTGTGTCGTCCACGCAGTTCGAATGTGGCTGCTTTTTGCTGCACCATATGCAATACAGCAGCCGTTGTTGCTGCAGCGGCCGCTGCCGATGGCGTCGGCGTCTCATTACTTTTTGGCGTGGAGCTCCGCGATGCAAGTGGATATATTTCACCGCTGGTAACAGATTCGTTCACATTGATGCCAAGATTTGGAGATTTCCGTGACATTTGATAAGCCTGCGGATCCAATGGGCTGGAGCTCAAAGGATGTGGATGATGATAATGTGCTACCGCCAGTTGATCCCGCACACCATTGCTGTTCCGGCCAAGTGATGCGAGAGGACATTCCAAATCTGTTGTGCGCCTAGCATTCGATTTGTGAGACATCTTTGTCAGGATATTGCCTAATTTGTATATCGCGTGAGGCGTTTACTTTAAAGCTAGATATCTGAAAAAAAAAGTTTCAAGATAAATGCGTCCTTAAAAAGAGATCAAAAATGTTGTGTAAGAAATATTCAAAAGAGTCGAAATAATTTTCAAGAAAATTGAACAAGGGAATAGACAATCAACTTTATCTTTACCGCCCTATGCATAGGGTTATCGAATATTTTCTGTGAATTTTTAAGAATATGGAAATATATTGGAAATTTCTTTAATACAAATATGTTTCTACAAAGTGAGGCGTTATTTATTGATAAACATAACGATATATTTCAGATTTTCATTTTTAGTTATTTATTTCTAATAGTCTTTTTTTATTCATTTTAATATAAATACATATTTCAGTCATTTTTAACTAATTTTAAGAATTTAAGATTCTTTTAATACTATATTTTTTGAGAATTATTTATATTACATTTTAAGTTAAACTCTACAAAAACATGTAAATGGAAAATGTTGAGATTATAGTCAGACTTCCAGGAGCCGATGCTAATTACGTTGCCTAGGCAACAGTGAAAGTTTAGAAATTCATACATGAACCTTATTTTTGGCTGATCATTCCCATTGCAGATATATTAATATTAATTAAAATTTAATATGAATATTTTGGTGATTACAAAACGTTTATCCTATAACTTTTAGCCAAATAATGAAAAGTCTTTTTCCCACAAAGTGCTCTATGCAATTTAGATTTTGCATTAAAAATTTGACCATACAGGCGGACTTCGGATTTCCATCTTCATTACCCGTGCAAAGACTTAAAAATATTTTATAATTATTAATTATGTAAAATAATTAGGATAATAACTATATCGCTACAAGGACAAAGAATCCATGTGCAGAAAAAAAGGAAACTTCAAAATAAACGCAAATGAACTTGAGGCTCATATTGTATGCGGATGAAGATACACACAATGGAATTTAGGTCACCCAAAGTCACAAGGCGAAGTCAAGTACATTCATGCGCCTGCAAACATACATACATATGCATGTATATGTTTTTTATATAAATTGTATCTAGCCTAGCTGAGGTATGAAGCTCTGCAGCTCTCAAATTTCTCAGCATCAATGGCCATGGGAATGGATTGTGCAAAGCTGGTAGTGTGGGCAGTTCGAAGTAGGTTTCCTCAGACTTTAGTTGGCAATTATTAGAGATATTTGTATGCGTATACGTATATATAAAGTATAAGTATAGATACAAAATATGTACATTTGTATATGTGTGTGTGTGTGGGCCTCACCTTCGAGTGAAGTGCATTTGACCTTTATGAGAATTCAAAACTAAATTGTAGCCAATTTGTGTTGTTTTCCTGTTGAAATTATGAATGCGCCCACACCTGGGCGGAGTTATCATATTGATTCTTTCAATATGATTAGCTATTAAAATATGGCGCCAACACAATACTACATACCAACATTTGTCTAGGTATGTGAACATACATATATGTATATAAAAACTTAAAATGTATATAATATTTCAAAAATTAATAAGCAGCACGCCTACGATTCATCCAATTATTTGCTTAAGTTTTTCCTATATTTATATTTTTTATTTTATTGTTTTGTTGAGACACACGTATGCTGTCATATTTCCATTGGCATCAACGATTAGTGAGGCACAGCTTTAGCTTTGGCTCCGGCTATAACTACGACTCTTGCTTCCAGCTCCCTCCTTATTCAAAGCTTTATTTCGTTGTTGTTGTTTTTATACTCTTGCTAAGTTATATTCATTTTAGCCAGGAATTTGTAGCGTATACAAGGAGATGTGACAGTGTCAACAAAGTAAATATATTCTTCATCAGCATAGAAGCCGAATCTTCAGTTGAAATATTTGTTGCACGAGTTATATATGTACATAAGTAAAACTTATTTGATAGATAAGTTATCAGGCTGAAACATACAGGATATGAGTTTACTGCATATAGCCCCCGCAAGAACATTCGATCAAAATTGATTAAAACAAGTGTATAAAATGTTCGGTGACTTTGCTTTCTTGATTTTTATACTCGGTGCTCATTGGGTACCAAGAGTATATTGACTTTGTGACCCATAAGGAGGCGTGGCCGACCCCATAAAGTATATATATTCTGACTGAGGATCAACAGCCGAGTCAATTGGACCATGTCCGTCTGTACGTCCGTATGAACACACAGATCTCAGAGACTATAAGAGCTACAGACTTCATTTTTATTTGCAAAGTGCTTGTATTAATTGCAGGCAGATCAAGTTTTTGATTATTGGTTTTTTTTTTTTTTATCACAATATAAGTAAATATAATACAATTTATAACTCTGAATTATTTTACGAAAATGTATTAATGTTAATAAATATATATATGTTGGAATTAACTTAAAATTGGCGAGTGCGCTGAACGAGCTATATAAATATATAAATATAAATATATAATATATCTTTGGACACCGGGTATTATATAGTCGAGCGTGCTCGACTATAGCTTTCTTACTTGTTTTTTATTGTTTTGGCAAGAAACCAGTTTGGAGCGACTCTTGGAACATTCGAAACTCTAATCATAAGCTAGGCGTGGGCTGTTCTAATGCTAGTATAGATGTTTCTATCAATGTACGTTCATATGTATGCACGAGTGTATGTATAGTATACATTGTATACATATACATATCTATGTAAGTGTCTATGGCCATCTGCAGACTGGCCTGTACGTCGATTTTGTTGCTGCTGGCATTGATTATTGTTGTTATTTTTGACTGTTGTTGCTATTCTTGTTGTTAGCGTAACCTATGACCTGAAATTTTGTTGAAAGTAACCTAATTCGGCAAATAGAACAGAGGGACAACCATAAACATGGAGCATGAGCATGCGCCTCCTCTTTAGTCTCGCTCATCCATAATATTTTTTTGAAGCAGCTTTGCATAATTTGCCTTGGTTACGACAACAGCACAGACATATCTATCTAAATAGAAAACAATAAATTTATTTGAAAACTATTTCGTATGCTATGTTTAAATCATTTGCTATTGCTCTTGCTTCTTCTACGTCTTTGGTCTATAGTATCAACTGGGCTGGGCCGTCACGGTACACACCTACAGCGAAGGTTGCAAGGGGATGGGACGATTAATCTTTTGCTTCGTTTGTCTACCTAGAAAACTATTTGGATCATATTTTACATATTTTGGATCTTGGATCAAGTAAATCGACCTCTGCTTACAAGTGGCTCTATATCGGAATTTGCTGACTTATATGAGCGTGCAAGTGTGCGTGTATGCGTCACTGTGTGTGTGGCTTTATTTTTATTGTAATCAAATTTGAAATTAATTTTTTTCCTAGCCATGCCATAAATAAACATAAAACAATAATAACACTAGGTCGAGTCGAATTCGAAAGGCAACAGAACAGGCGACAGAATCAGAGGTAACAAGTCCAAAATAAAAAAAATGTATTGTCATTTGGCTTATGGCAGCTGATTAATCTTAGCATCTCCGAATCGGACGTCGCCTGTCTCGCCTCAACTGGAATGTCGCTCAACTGGTTCGCAACCACAAATGTATCCAAAGAAAATAATATATATAAATAAATAAATGAAAAAAAAGAAAAGGAAAAGGCCCAGAGGCACACTCAACATTGTTAAGAGAAGGAGAGAGAGAGAGAGAGAGAGAGTTGATTTTTGGTATTTCTGTCTGCCATAATTTACAATACTTAGACAATAAATAATTAATAACAAATTTAGCTGCGTGTGGACAAAAGTGTCAAATAGCTCATTGGACAACACAGCATGTAATTTGCATAAATTTGCATCCTTAATTTGTCATGTTACACGTGAAAATAACATTCTATAGAGTCTTAAAAGCTTTTCGCCATTTCATATATATTTTTTTTTGGTATATTTATATTTTTATTAAAGCATGATTGGTCTTTTAAAATAATTAATAATTTTAATAATATATTAATATATACAATAAATAATTTAGTTTTGTTATATTTACCATTAAATAATATTTAATTTAACGGTATTACGATAATAAAAACATTACTAACATTACGATAATAAAAACATTACTAACAAACAGTATTTGCCTTTTTTGCAGATAAAAAAAAATATGTGAAGTTTATTTTATTAATAAATTACAATTAAATTGATATCAACAAAAAAATAATAATAACAAGAAAAGCAAATATGTAATAATAATACACTTGGCTTCCTCTTCAACGATACGAATATTATATGTATCAAATTATTGAAAAAATTAGTGTACATACATATAATTTATGTGCATACACATATGTACATATAAATCTAGGTCCAATGGTGGCCGAGGTCTGTCTTATTGGAAAATACTATATTGGATACCTCTTCAACAAGTCATGTCAATAGCTATTCAATTAGATAGCATATCTTTGTATACGATTTTGATTCAAGCCAAAAGGCCAACACTTGAATTGGCTATAGAAAACTGGTGCTAAGTATCTATGTCTCAAACTATGACCAGGTTGTTCAACACGAAGTTGTGCCAAGCCTCTCAGCAGGCTAAACAAGCAATGAGCATATAAAATATGACAACAACAAGCACTAATTATTTAATATGTTTAATGAGCAAATGTCACCACGATGGTGGCCACGGTGCAGCCACCGAGCAACAGCTGAAATTCTCTTATAAATTTATTAGACTTGTATATACGAGTACGATAAATTTAATATATGTATGTATAAAAATTATTTAAAAATTATAAAGTTTGGCATAAATATTTCTAAGCTGGGACTGGTATATTCGAACTAATAAATCATATATGTATCTGCCATACAAACGATCGATTAGAACGATTTATGAAATCCCATTGTAATATGGAGGATTTAAATTTAATAAAGACAAGCAAAAGTCTACCAATTTTTTAAAAATCGCATTTGTCTTTTTACATTTTTGTTACTTTTGTCACACTGTACAGGATGTAAAACTAATAACTGCTGTGCTTCGCTGTTTGTATGGTGTTCGTTGTCTGCACACGGCTGAAATCTAACGCTAACGCAGAAATTACTTGGCGCCACAAAACAACAACTAAAACAGCAACGACGAAAACTCCAACACCAACAACAAAAACACTTGGCAATGTAGCTGGGCAACGTACACCTTTTGGCCCCTGTGGCATGGCACGCTGAGCGCCTGGCCCCAGACTGGCCTGACAATCAACTATGTTTGTATGTATGTATGTGTATGCGTGTGAGAATGTACACATGTGTATACAGTTAACTGCTAGAGTGTACGTGCCTGTGTGTTTGTATGTCTGTATGTATGTGTGTTTATTGCTACCGTGTTGCAATTTGCGCTCCGTGGGTTGCCTTTTCGCATAGTGTCAATTTTGATTTAGCAAAATGTTGCAGTTGCCGCTTTGTGGCTACGAGTACATCATGGTGTCAGCGCCCCACCCGATATTTCTGAGGCAAATACTTAGACTCCTACTCACAGACACACACTAAGACGCACACACAGACACGTACTACAAGCAGACATACTTCGCCGCTGTGGACAGAAAGTGGGTGGCGCTGACAAGTTTTTGAAGAAAAAAAATATCAAGAAATATTTCTAGTCTAGCAAAAAAAAAAACAAGTAGGGAAGGCTACAGTCGTGTGCACCCGACAGTAAAATACCCAGCACCCTTGAATAAAATATAACTGTACTTATGCTATGTACCGAAAAAAAAATTCTGATGAAACAGCTCGACCTACTCGCTTGCTCTCTCTCACGCTCGCACTCGCATCGCTCAATCTTACTGACCTACTCTTGCATTTGCAGGTGCGTTTTTACCCATACATATATAAAAGCATTGCGTTGACAGCTAAAGATTAGTTGCCGCCCAACTGATTTAAATGCGAAAATCAGTTGTTAAATAACTTTTTTGTTTCTTAATCAATCGATACCAATTTTTATATTGATGCTTAAATGTTCCCTTCAAAATTACAAGTGTCTAGTGTTTGTAGAAGCTGAGATATGAGAAGCGTCAAAATGTTTTTGGCGTATTGTGGGCAAACGGGGCATGGTATCCAAAGTTTGAAATAAACTCGATCATAGGAACCTACATACCAAATTTGGTATCTCTAGCTCTTATAGTTTAGAAGTTCTTTGCGTTCAAACAGACAGACGGACATGGCCAAATCGACTCGGCTATTGATCCTGAATCAGAATATACATATATACTTTATGGTGTCTGCCACGTCTCCTTCTGCCCGTTACGCACATTTTCACAAACTTAATATACCCATTTTCAATGGGTACAGGGTATAAAAAACCTAGGTGCAGCTGCGGCTGCTTAATTTTGTATTAGATTGAAGTTTTTGTTTATTATGGTTACTTTTATATTATGTCATTTGTTTTATAACAAGTAATACACATCATATATTTATCTAGTTAGGGACAAGATTTTCTACATTCATTCAATGTCATAAAGTTGTTGCTATTGCCCATGCAGCCGCCATAGTTGAATCGTTGACATCTACCAATCGAACTATTATAATACCAGCGTCGATGAAGAGCTCTGCATGGTCCAACAACCTTAGGTTCATCGCAACTTGATTTCGCTATGAGCAATTGAAATATAATATTTTAAGTTATCAGAGGCGCATTCAGATTATCAATTGCACTTACAAGCAACGCCTTGCTGCATTAACGCCATGAGGCAGATAAGGCAGCACAAGAATGCAGTCTTCAACAACATGATTGTGTTTGCAAACTTAATGTCGAAATTAACTATAGCTGTGAAGTTTATATAGCTAATAAATAGTACTTTTACAAAACGAGAAATATAGCAAGTAAGAAAGCTATAGTCGAGTACGCTCCACTATATAATACTCGGTGCCCAAAGATATATTATATATTTATATTTATATATTTATATAGCTCGTTCACTCGCCAATTTTAAGTTAATTCCAACATATATATATTTATTAACATTAATACATTTTCGAAAATAATAATAAAATTATAAATTTTATTATATTGTGATTACAAAAAAAAAAAACGCCTCGAGAATCAAACCGAAGCCCTCTTGCACGCAAGTTCAACCCTTTAACCACTGAGCCACACTATTTACAAGTGTTAGAAAGAAAAAGCACTGATAAATGAGCACTGCCGTGTGTGGGGTGAGAGCCGCAGGCAAGCGTACGCTATAGAGATGCCTCTCATATTTTGGTATTTGAAATGTGTATAACTTCCATGATTATAATCCGATCTGAACCAAATTTGCACACTACGTCAGATAAACATATTCTAAATTTGTACCAAAATTCATTTGTGGAAGCGGGGGGGGGGGGGGCGTGGCAAAAATCCAAAACAAACTTGATCTGCCTGCAACTAATACAAGCACTTTGCAAAAAAAAATGAAGTCTCTGTGTGTTCATACGGACGTACAGACGGACAGACGGACATGCTCCAATCAACTCGACTATTGATCCTGAGTCAGAATATATATACTTTATGGGGTCGGCCACTCCTCCTTATGGGTGTTACAGACATTTGCTGCTGTCACAAACTCAATATACTCTTTGTACCCAATGGGCACCGAGTATAAAAATATCCGCAAAGTGTGTACCAGCCCAAACAAATAAAGCTGTTTTAGTTTCTGTTTTTGCTGTTGTTGCTTTTGCTATTGCTTTGTTTGTCGCATACTTAATCGACATTATTGTTCTTTATTTATTATGTTTATTTATTTAAGCGTACAAGTGAAATATGGTTCGGATCATTCATGCTTGAATTAAGCAGCTTTTTTTGTATCCTATATTTTACTCATTTACTTAAATAAAATATAAAGACAAAACAAGAATGAACAAGAAGGCAAAGTTATCTTTGTTACGCATAGGATATACCCTTTCTTAAGCTTAAGCCAAAACACTTTTCATACAAAGATTCAACCGATTTCTACCAATTGTTCCTATATAAAAATATATGATATATGGTCCGTTTCAAACTTAACAAAAACATTTTATTTTTTACAAAATGTGAATCGTGTAGATTTCAAAAAATGTTAAGACAAAAAATACAAAGACTCAAATATTGGAATAAATAATCTTATGTCAGCTATATGATATATTAAATCGTATAGTTGTTATTAAACTTAAATTATTATATCAGGTACCCGTATGGTATAGAGTTAAGACATAGTCTTATTAAATAATGCATTATATAATGACACCCTTCGGAAATTTGGTATAGATCTAGATCATAAACATGGAAGTTATTTTACTTTCAATTTCCTTGAATACGTGACTGTAGCTTTATTACTTGTTTAAATTGCAATCCCGCCGCATGATGATCAAGTATATATAAATATACATACATATATAAATATGGTCTACCAAAGTAGTTTTAGAAGATTTTTGTTGTTTGTTGACCATACAATGTTCCTCATATTCCTCTAAAAAAATATTTGATTATCTCTGTAACAAATTGATAGTAGTGACAAGAGCCATGCGGTTTTATAACTGACAACCTAATAAAAATATATTAAGTATAAAGGCAACACTATGTATCAGCTGTTTTTACTTTGACTATTCATAATTGAGATATGACAAAAGCATATTCCTTAAGTTTTATAATATTATTAAACATATACAAAACCAATTTTAAGAAGCGGCTTGTTGATGTAACATTCCCGATGTCAGTTTTTATAACCTTACAGAGGTTATATTCATTTTGGACAGTAGTTTCAAAGGCACGTGACGAAGCTTGACAGACCCAAAAATGTATGTATATATGGACACATGTATGTAAAATCTTGATCCGTCGGTCCGAATAGTCTCTTACCTATGAAACTACTAAACTCGGACCAATCTATCATATTGCTGCTGTAGGAGCAATCGGCCAAAAATGTTATCTTTTTTTTTATCTATCTTTGGCTATCTCTTTCTTTCATGATTTGAGTTTGGTGACGACTCATATAGAATGTTCGGTAAAATTAACGTTTTCTATGTAAAAGTTTGATTTAGAGCCATCTTATTTCTTAGTTTTGTTTAGTTTGAGGGGAAGAAATCGGATTTTAATGCTATACAATACTATGCTCAGTAATGTGATATTTGACGATATGATTAAGCTTATGATTTGCTGTCAAGTAACATCTTAATATACTAACCACAAATTCTAATTTATTAAAAGAAAGTTTTGATTGATTTAGAAAGGAGTTAAGCGTAATAATTGAAAATTCGTAATGGAATGTTCTATATTTAGTTTTTGAGATCAAGTTGGTTTTTATTTTGATTTGCTTTGTAAATGAAATTCATATTATCATATTTTTAATGTAATTTTCATTATTTATGCGATTAAGACATTTAACAAATTCGAATCTCTGAACCAAGAAAGGAAAAGTTAAGAATAAACCATATATTTTATTTTTAAGCATTTTATTTCGGTTCATTGTGAGGTTTTCTTGAAGTTTTATGTAAATCAGTATAAAAGAATTGAAAGTTGTCGAAAAGTTGACACACTTAACGGCAAGAAAAAGTGCAAAAATCCAGTATAAAGCGAAATTGGAATGTGTGAAATGAGCTAATGAAATATTCATAGGCCAAGTTTTGAAAATGTTTAGATGTTAGAGAGAAATTTATATGATGAACGGATATGGAATGTTTTTGATTAGTTTACTGATGTATTCTTGAGTTATCAAATTAAATTAAATTCCAATTTTGTAGGTTAAAATTGTTTATTATTATGAAATTCCATTAAATTCGTTTTGCCCTAAATTTTACCGCCATTTGTTAATATATATTTAATGAGTCTGTACAACTTTATGATTATCCTATGTTGTATTTCACTACTTGCCGGCAAAATTCATTTAAACGAAATGCAAAAATTTAGCCAAACTAATTAAACCAAGCCGAAGCTTATATAATGAACCATGAAGATGAGGCGAATGCCCTATACATGTTATATGTATTTGCCTCGCTTTCTTAGCATTCGTCTGCTTCTCGCTATCCGAGACCAATGGATGAAAATTACGTGTCATTAATCAAAGGAAAATAGTTAGGACTCTCTTGCTCCCACAGTCGCTCTCTATTTTTTCTCTCTCTTGTATTGATTTTTGTTCTTTACTGTAAGAATAATTCAAATTCCAAAGCTAAGCAAAAGCAGACGAACCAGTTCTTTGCTTAAGTCTTTTATTTTATGACCCAAATATAGAGTCAACTGTGCTTAAACGCCACTTAACCCCAAAAGTAATGTCCAACAAAACGAAATAAATCACAACAAGCCCAAGGAGATGAAAAAACCTGACTTACCGAAAATTACATGCTATGCGACAGTCATAACAACAGCATCAAGATCAACAACAACAACACCAATAACAATAATAATTGTAGTTACTATGGCGCATCTAATTCAAGACACAAGACATCCCGCTAATCCAGGCCAAACTTAATCCAATAAAAATGTTGAGTAGATGCAAACGCGACAAACGTTTGACGAGAGACAGCGCGAATTTATTTAAAAGATTTAACCGACACGAAAATTAAACAAAAGCAAAGATTCTATATCAGTGAGCTTGGCCGCAAAATTTTAATTAAGACAAAATATTTGAAATTCTAACTTTGATGACAACCAGCTGCGGCAACAAGTCAACAATTTGCCGTGCGCAATTTTACAAATTACATTTCATTATAAACAGTAAAAGAGTCACAGGCAAAGTTAGAGGCAGAGCAACAAGCAGAGGAAGTTATAGAGAGTGAGATGATGTTGGGGACGAAGACGGTGTTGGACTTGAAGTCGGAGAGTGAAAGATGCCAGCGTGATGCGCATCTATGGAGAAAACAGAGAAAAACGAATGTAAAGCACAGTTTTGTCTGATTTCTGTTGCACACATACTTAGATACAGTCAGTGTGAGGCACCAAAGACAAAGACAACAGCAGAAACAGCAGCAACAACAGTAACAGGTTATCTGCATCTTTGTATCATTGTGCCTGCGGGCTGCTATCTGCTAGCTGTTGGCATTGCCTGCATCTATAAACGCCCGCATAATGTGACTTCTCTGGATCGAAACGCAATGCAACTTAAGTCAAGTCAACTAAACTGAACTCAACTCAACTCAACTAAACTAAACTAAACTAAACTAAACTCAACCCAAGTCAAATCTCTTTCATCTGCTAGTAATATTCCACATATAAATTGTTTAACAAATTAAATTTTAAAGTTCAGGCCGCAGTTGCCCTGCAAAGCTGAACAAGACCAAGAACAAGACTACAATAATAATAACGACAACAACAGCAACAACTACAACAGCAACAGCAACAAGAAGAACAACAACTATGTCAGCCACTTGGCAACATTGCCAACTACTAGCAGCGACAACATTCCAGCTACCTTCGTGGCATGCTTCTCTCCTCCTGTGGTAATCGTCAAGCTCGTAACTAGCTTCAGCTACAAGTTGCCGTTTCTAATATAAAACTGTCGCTTGTGGCCGTGAGAGCTGCACCACAACTGCACAGTAAACTTTCTGTCTCTATCTCTATATATCGCTATCTATCGCTCTCTCACTCTCCCTCTCTCATTCAAGCTATCTCTCACTCTCTATCCTTGGCTCTGCTTTGGACTCTGACACCAACTCTGTAGCTGGCTCTCTGTCTCCGTACATTGCAACAATAAAGGCAAAATATAAAAATAAATAATAAAAAATACATTGCATTGCATTTTAGTTTTGCTTATTGCGCCGTTGCAAACGCTTTGAAATCAAATATAAGTATACAACAAAAAAAAAGGCATACAGAAAATATCGTAGACAAGAAAAGGAAATCAACAAGCGCGACACAGCGAAGCTTTCAGTAATCTTCAAGTAAAGCTAATGGATTGCATTCATCGCTCGGCGCATCATCAATAGGTAATTCTATAATGCCTCTGTACTTGCTGTATAATTAGTTATTTATGTTAGTAGGCTGTGCGTGATTTTCTTATCATTATTCTTGACCCAAAAAAAGAAGCCATTAAATCTATCATGACTAGCAAATAAACATTTTTAAAGCTAAATCATGATCAAGAAACTTGTATTTAATACTTTATTTGTGATAAATTCTTTAAAATTTGCATAAATAAATATTATATATGAAATAGTAGAATTATTTTTATAAGTTTAATATGATCAAATGTATTGTTTTATAATTATTAATAATATTTAATAATTAAAATTGTAGTAATTATTATTATTATATTAATTATTTCATAGTAATTATTTATTGATTTATTTAGAATTAAGATTTAGTTCAAAATAATGAATTTGTTAATAATTAATTTCAACTAAGTTTTTTATATTCGCATTTATTCGCATTTATTTTTTTATACATTAAATTTGACCTGTTTTTGGTCAAGCTAACCTTATAGCAATTATACCCGTTTTTAAAGTATTTAAAATAAAAAAAAAAAATTTTGTTGGAAATCTCATGAAATCGACTTGCTGCTTTTCCATGTGGTGTCGACGATGTCGTCGGCTGCTTTTGGATTGAAAAGCTTTTTGGTTTTGATTGCCAGCGCATTGCACACTAAGACTGCGGGCAATGGTTGAAACTTCGACTTCAACTTGGTTGAGACTGAGGCTGACTGGACTGGAATGGAGTGAACGAAGTTGGTCTGTTGGGCTGCTGGCTGCTGACTTGTCATTGCATTGCGCATATGTTGACATTTTTTATGAAAATATTTTAAATTGTTCGTAAATGCATAAAATGGTTGTGCCAGGCGGGGAGCGATACTCTATGGCCTATAATATTTTTTGTGAGTCGATCAAGTTTTTCGCTTAAGTCTTTTGTTTTTCCGCGGACATTTCGAAAGATATGCACATCAGACACTTGGCAGTAGTTGCTATTTTTTTTATTTTTGCTGTTGTTATACCCGGGATATAATATTAATATAAATCGGTAGGCAATGAAAATGTATTGGTCAAATGTCAAAATGTTATGTTGAAATCATTGACATATATCAAATTAACAATTTATTAACATTTAACCTATTTAGAAATCAAATAAAAAAAAAAATAACATAAAAAAATTCCAAAATACGAAAAACGTTACCTGATAGTTTCCGGGTTGTTGGCACAAAACAACAGAAACATCTGTTACATTTCAATAATGATAAAACTATGAATGTTTATGAATGTCTAATATAATACATACATATGCACAGAATGAGCAACATTTGGTAAAGACGTGCGACAAACAGAATGAGGCATGAACATATGTACATAAGTTATTAAGTATGTATGTATATACATACATGTACATACATACATGTATTTATATATATGTACATATCTATGTTTCTTTGACTTTTAAAAAAATAAACATTTCTTTAATGACATTTTTCAGGAAAGAAAAAGAGCAAATCGTTAGCAGAATCACAGTTTCGATTAATTTGTAATTTATGTGTATGCATGTCGCTTATATTATGTTGTGTTGTGTATCTGTGTTGCTTTGGTCACAATGACTGATATCAAAATTATATGACTCTACAGTTGAGTTTAAATGACCAGTAATGAGCAACTAACTAGCATTGGTGCCTGCGTTAATGTTTATAACTTTTTCGTGAATATTATATACCAGTTATGAAAGGAACATATCGACAATATTGGCTCGCCATTGCATCGTCATCGCCTGGCAAAATGTGCAGCATGTTAATTATAATGGGCGTCTATGCAGATCAAGCCGTTGCAGCTACAAAAACAACACTAACAACTGCTAAGGCTTTCTGACTTCCTTTACGTATAATTTGCATGCGAAATTGCCAGGCAACCGGAGAGGGAGTATCTGTGTATCTGGTTATATTTATATGTGTGTGTCTGTGTGTTATTGTGACTTTTCGTTGTATCTGTGAGAGCGCGAACGAGTTGTGGTGCATATGTATAGAAACCACAACAACGATACCAGCAATAGCAATAGCAACAATATCAACAGCCACAACAGCAACAGCAGTAAAACAACATCAACAACATAAGCATAAGAAAGAAGAATAAAACCAACAATAAATATTTCTTCGAAGGTGTGATTTTAATGTGACAACTCTGCAACTGGTTTGAGACTGTGCACAGTCTCTGTAAAGCGCTTTGGGAAAGATGCGTAATAATTTACCAAGTTAAAGACACTCTAGGATATCCGTATGGTACAATTATTTCTTTAAAGTTTTACGAGCTGACACGCAAAAATAAAGAAAAAAAAAAAAACACAAAAAATAAATAAAAATAAAAAAAACATTTTGCATTCGATTGAAGCCACATAAAAACAAGACACGCAGAGAATAAATGAGCGACAGAAGAAGGTTGAGAGAGCGAAGAGCAAGAATAACAGCGATTGAGAAAAAGAGAGAGATAAAGAAGGAAAACCAGAATTTGAATTGCAATTTAATAAATAGCAGTTGCTACCTTTATTATACACGTCACTCGCTTAGTTCTCATTTATGCACAAGTTTTCATTATTTGGCAGTTTTTTCATTTCAATTTCAATTCGATGAAATATATGTATGTTTGTATATTCATAGTATTCATTAATTGAATGTAGTTTGAATTTTCGTTTGTTATTTCATTTCATTTTACACAATACAATACAACATGAATTTTCTTTGCTTTTTTCCATTGCAAGTTGTAAGAGTTTCTGTTAACTGCGTATGTGTGTGTTCCTACTTCGCGATGTACATATATTTATATGTACGTGTGTGTGTGCTGATCTTTCACTATGGCTCTTTTACTTTGCTTTATGTTATCTTTTTCTTTTTGCTGCCATTGCTTTGCACACAGCACTCGGCATTCAGCACCACAACATGAATCGAATACACTCAAAACACAACTCGACAACACACGCACACACTTGCACTCGCGTACACTCGAACACAGGCAATCAGGCAGACAGACTACCACGCAGGCACGCAAAGTAATGCGGCGGCTGAAGATTCTGTTTCCTCCGCGACGACACTGAACGACTTACAGCGCACGCAACAGGTAAATGGCAACTGGCAACTGAGTATGCGGCCAACTGAGTTCTGCCAGTCGAGCTACACTTGCCATGTCCCACATGGCTGAGTGTGTGTGCGAGAGAGAGTAGAGAGAGCGACAGTAAGTGTGTATGTGTGCGCTCTCTTTATCTGAACGAGCGTGACTCTTTGTTGGGCGGCATTGCCATTTAAAATAAAAAAACTTAAGCAACAAACTTGCAGTATTAGCAATCATTTAATAAATAAATAGTTATAAATAATAATAAAAAATTCACTCCATCTCATTTTTATTTGTACACTATATCATAAACAATTTCAAAATTAATATTTAAAACAATTAAGAAAGCTATAGTCGAGTACGCTCGACTATACAATACTCGGTACCCAAAGATATATAAATTATACAGAGTATGTATATTCTGATCAGGATCAATAGCCAAGTCGATTGGAGCATGTACGTCTGTCGTTCTGTACGCCCGTATGAACACACAGATCTCGGAGACTATATGAGCTAGGACTTCATTTTTTTTACAAAGTGCTTGTATTAGTTGCAGGCAGATCAAGTTTATTTTGGATTTTTGCCACGCCCCCCACCGCTTCCACAAATCGATAAAAACCATTTTGAGCACACCCACCCAAGCTACATGACTGAATTTTGGTACAAAGAATATGGTTGCCTGACCGTTGAGTGAAAATTTGGTACAGATCGGATAATTAACATGGAAGTTAAACACATTTCAAATACCAAAATTTGAGAGGCGTCTCTATAGCGTACGCTTATCCCACACACAGCAACATTAACTTAGTGTTTTTTCTCTCTAACACTTGTAAAGAGTGTGGCTCAGTGGTTAGAGCGTTGAACTTGCGTGCAAGAAGTCCGCGGTTTGATTCTCGAGGCGATTTTTTTTTTTATTTTTTTAAATTAACTTAAAATTGGCGAGTGCGCAGCACGAGCTAAATAAATATATAAATATTTTTTTTTTTAGGGTGCGAGGAAAGCTTTCCTTGGTATTTCTCCTTATGTTCGGCTATTACTTCTCTGACTGGTTTAATGTTGAGGTCTTTTTGTATATTATCGTTTCGAACGTACCACGGTGCCCCGGTGATGGTTCTCAGGATCTTTGATTGAGCTCGCTGGACAACATCAATATTGCTACTGCTAGCGTTCCCCCATAACTGGGAGCCATAGGTCCAGATAGGTTTAAGCACGGAGTTGTAGAGCAAGACCTTGTATTCAAGGCTAAGAGAAGACCGAGCGTTAATAAGCCAGTGAAGGCTACTGGCTTTTAGTTTTAGTTGTGTTCTCTTGGCTTCGATATGCCTCCGCCAAGTGAGTCTTTTGTCGAGGTGTACTCCTAGATATGTCACCTCGTTCGCTTGCGGGAGTGTAACATGGTTTAGTTTGAGCGGTGGGCAGTTTTGCCTGTTTAGGGTAAAGGTAATTTGCTTGCATTTTTGTTCGTTTACTTTTATTCGCCAGTCAGATAGCCATTTTTCAACTTCGACTAGATGTAGGGCCAATTGCGTCGATGCTTGCATAGGGCACCTGGATCTGCTAAGAATAGCTGTATCGTCTGCAAAGGTGGATGTTGTTAAATGCCTGCTTGTTGGGATGTCTGCTGTATAGAGGACGTATAGCGTAGGCCCAAGTACGCTACCTTGAGGAACTCCAGCTCCAATTACGTAATAGTCAGACTCAGCAGAAATGCATGTCACTGCGAACTTCCTCTCGAATAGATAAGATTCCAATAGCTTGTGTGTATTGATAGGAAGCACTGCTCTGATCTTATACATTAGACCTTCTAGCCAAACTCTATCGAATGCTTGGGACACATCCAGAAATATTGCAGTGCAATATTCTCGATTTTCGAATGCGTTTCGTATTTCAAAAGTTATGCGATTGACCTGTTCGATAGTTCCGTGTTTTTCACGAAATCGAAATTGATGCGATGGGATTATGTTCTGGGCCCTTAGAATTGAATTTATGCGACTCAGCACGCTTTTTTCGAATAGTTTAGATAAACATGATAATAAGCTTATGGGTCTGTACGATGAGGCAATTGTGTGGTATTTGCCTGGTTTGGGTATCATTATTATAATTGACTTTTTCCATTTCTTTGGAAAGTGGCCGAGTCTTGTAATGACATTGAAGAGCTGGGTGATGGTGAAAACTGCGCAGTATGGGAGCTCTATAATCATTTTTGGTGTTATTTGGTCAGGGCCTGGAGATTTTTTTGGGTCCAGATGATTTTTGATGATGTGAGCGATTTCATTTGGTTGAAATTCCATTGGCTCAGGTTGGAGCTGAGAGTCGTTTATTATAGGTGGAGGTGTGAATGAATTTGTGGCAGGATTAGGTGTTCTGCAAATGTAATGGCTCTATCTTCATCACTGCGGGCCCAGCCGCCTGCTGGATTCCTTATAGGCGTCACAGTTTCTGTTGGTGAGCATAGTGTTGGATGAGCTCTCCACAGAGAGTGCTTTGTAGACGATGTTGACAACTGTTCTATATAGTGGCGTTGAGTTTGTGCTTCTTGTTGCTTTAGCGCTTTGGTGAGTTTGCGGGAGGCGTTTTTCAACCTTTGTCGAGTGAATGGTGACCTTAGCTACTGCCATTCACGTCGTAGGCGTCGCTTTTCGAGTACTAGCTGCTCGATTTCTTGGTTTGTCTTCTTCTTCATGTTCGGCGCGTGTGAGGTTTGCGGAGTTGAAGCACGAGCAGCGGAGACAAAAACAGACTCCATTGTATTGACAAAGTTGTCGATATCAGCTTCAACGTTGAGTACAGGATTTAGATCGATATGCGAGCTTAAGTATTTTATGTAACAGATCCAATTGGTTTTGTGTTAAGTCAATCTAGTCGGTTGATCTTCGGTTATTGGATGACGGAGTAGATTAATAAGAACAGGTGAGTGGTCAGATGAGAGATCCGAAAGACTTTCGGCATTAATCAGGCTCCTAGGGATATTTTTAGTAATTGCAAAGTCAATTAAATCGGGTATTTTTTTCGGGTCTGTTGGCCAATATGTTGGTCTGCCAGGGGAAACGTGGTCGAGCTTGTTGCTGGATTTATAATTGCATTATAAAGCTGCTTTCCTTTTGGCGTCACAAGGCGAGATCCCCAGTGCGTATGCTTCGCATTGTAGTCACCTGCTGCTATGAAGTGCTCTCCTAATGAGCTAAAGAATTGCGTGAACTCATCTTCAGTTATAGTGAAACGAGGGGGGCAGTACACTGCGGCTAGAGTAAGTTGATTACCGCTGTCCAGTTTTATTCTTACTGATGTGGCTTGAATATAGTTTTCTGCAAACTCCTTATAGAGGTGGTGCTTAATACGGCTTCTAATCAAGATTCCAGTCCCACCGTGTGCTTTACCATCGGGGTGGTTTGTTGCGTAGAAGGAGTAGCCCCTTATGTTAAAATTGTATTTGTTTGTAAGATGTGTTTCTGAAAGCAACATTACGTCGATATGTTTGTCGAGTAGGAATTGAGATAACTCAAGCTTATGCTGCGAAACGCCGTTAGCGTTCCACGTAGATATACGTAGAGTAGCCATTGATTATTCGGACTGTTGTGATACTAACATTTGTAACAATAGGTTTTGATTACGCATTAAGTCTTGCATCGTTGTCCGCATGAAGGACATGAACTCCATAAGGCTTTGCTGTAGGTTAGAGAACATAGCTTCAAAGTTGCTTTGCGGCTGATCCAAAGGCTGATTATAGTTGGACGTGTTTTGGTCTAGGTGAGGTGCTCTTAAGTGTATTGTGTTTGAGGACTGAGGATCCAATCCTGATTTCAAATATATAAATATAAATATATAATATATCTTTGGTCCCCGAGTATTATATAGTCGAGCATACTCGACTATAGCTTTCTTACTTGTTAACATTAATAATAATAAATATAATTTTGAAATTAAAATTAATTTATTTAAATAGTAGATCAAATTAAGTAGATAAATATAAAACAATATTTTAAGTTTATGGAATATCCTATTCTAAGATTAGATTTGTTGAATAAAATAATATGTTGAAATAAATGGGTTCCCGATCATATGATACCCTCTATTTAATGAAGTTTATATATGAAGTTAAGACGAAATACTGGCAGCCTAATATGGTTAAATCGTCGCTGATGATCGTGATGCAAACTATATTTATTCAGTGAACATTTCCTCAACGGAAAATTCGAATGGACGGGCATCTCTCTTTAGCGTCCTTTTTTTGAAGAACAAAATCGCCTCTTTTGATGAATATACGCCCAAGGTAGTAAGTATTTTCTATGCGTTTAGCTTTGTCGTCTTTGAACGTTATCTTATTTTCTATGTTGGAATTACTAATTCAGTTAAAAATGAAATCACAATTAAAATCCATTTCAAAACTATTTGTACCAAGTATCATTTAGCCGATTTGACTGTAGTTTTTTTTACTTGTTTGTAAATACTCGTCATAAATATTTTGGTTATTTCTAAATTGTCATTATCATTGTCGTTGTTTATGCAGAATTAAAAATTTGTGCGTTAAAATACTTAATGCAGCAGCTGCTCTTAACTTTCATGTTTTGTGCACAACTCCTTTAACTTTAACATTAACTGGAACGCACTGGTGAAAATTCTGTGCTACTTTTGTGGTGGTCACACGTTATGTTGCCCTGTTGGCCAGTCAGTTGGCCAAGAAATTTCACCATAGCATTAATAAATGTGCCCACAGGCTGCTATAATGTTTAAAGAGAATCACTGGACAAAAATAAAGAAAGATGTGCAGAGCGAAAAACAATCAATGAGTAAGAGAGATGAAGTGTATAAGCGAGAGAGCGATGAAGAAAAATGAAAAAGAGTAAAGAGAAATATGAACCATGCTTTGGTGTGTCAGCTCTGTAAATGTGTGAGTGAGGGAGCGCTGTTTGCATGTGTGAGTTCGAGTTTGTGCGTTGGATTACATGCGCGCAAGCGCAGTATACGCCTCTCCCACAGATCATTCCATTGCTTTTCCTCTTTTGTTTGCAATGGAATTTCTTTCTTTTCATAAACATGTTTCGAATGCGCAGTGTTGTTGTCATTGCTGACGTTATTGTTGTTGTGGGCTTATTACAACATTTATGAGGCAGGCGGCTTGGCCAGCATTTGTTGAAGGAGCGCGCGCTCAACCGAACACATATAAGCCAAAGTGGCATGAAACAAGTTCAACGCAGCTTTCGGCTTTGGCTTCGGCTTCAGCCATAACTTCCACTACGACTGCTGCTTTTGCTTTGGCATTGCCTCTATCTCTGTCTCTGTGTCTGACAGTGGCTTGTGGCTGCGGCTGTGACTGTGGCTTTGACTTCTTGAATGACTGCGGCGCAGGAATGCAGTGTTGTAAATAGCTGCTTCTGCTACAGCTACATCGACATTGTTGGCTTGAACGCGGAATCAGAGCAAGTCACAGCGAGAACCAGCGAGTAAAGGCAGCAGCAGATCGCGACAACGATCGGTGGACAGTGAATGCAGAACAACAGCTACAGTCAGAGTAGAGTCTTAGCCAGAGCCAGAGCCATGGCCACGACAACGCAACGGCAACAGCATCAGCGGCAGTGGCAGCAATGAAAATTGCTGAGAGCGCCCCGAGGGCTTCCACTTGAATTTGAGCCTGGATCTGACCAGGTATTGAGTACGGCCTGCTGTTGTTACCAAAAACATTCACCACGATCGATATATATACATATATACGGACATTGAGACTCACATGCTGGTCACTGTTTATGTTTATGAATTGTATTGCAGTTATTCACATGGATGGGCTGGGAGGACGAAAATGTACGGAATTATGCGTTTATCTTAGAGGGTTAATATTTTTTTCTAGACCTCATATTGTAGCCTTAGTAATTAAATCGAGAGATACTGATAATAACACAAGTACAACGCAAGAAGCATATTCTAGCAACCACAAACACACCAGCAACAGCAACCACAACTGCGACAGCAACAGCAACAGCGACAGCAAACAACAACAGAAACAGCAAAGGGGCTTATTCACTCCACACTCACTCACAATTACATACCCGAATATGCCTCTAGGAAATTATTCATGATAACAGAGATTGCATTGATTGATTGTGTGCGCGCACTGGACTCGGCTAAGTTTGCAGTTGGACATCATCTTGGACTTTGACTTGGGTTCTGATGCACAGTTGCACAGTTGCACAGTTACACTGTTGCACTGTTGGGTTCCTGTTGCCCTCTTGGTAGCTGGATCTGAGCTTGAGTTATTTGAGCTATTAACTGTCTGCGATTTGCTCATAAGTTACTATATAGTGATCTTAAGATCGATTCTTGTCAGTCCGAGTGCTTCCACATGTGTCTGTGCCCCACTGGTTATTATGTTATGTTCACTTCGCAACATATTAAGCCTGTCTAGAGGAATTCTGAAATTTAATACAACTTCAGGTCATTTCATTTGAACTCATTTTCAACAATATTCATAAATTTAACAAACATTTCTTAACAATCCATCCGACAATTTAAAATGTTGAAATTTATTTTCATTGAATCAACGATATTTTGTCCAATTTTGATCAATATTTAAAACATTAATTTAACAATTACCACTTAAAATTAGAAGCTAAAGCCAATATGTTTCTAGGGCATATGAATTATAAAAACATTATTCTATGAAGATTCGCTGGAATTTGGATAGATGGATGCGTATAAATAGTAAATATTCTTGATCATCAGCATCAGCTGAGTCCAAGCCAAGAGTACCGATCAGTGTCAGCCATAATTTGTTTCCCAGTTTTAAAGCGGTCTTCATGAAATATAACGTATTACTGTGGATGTATATAAGGCGATGATTTAAATATGAAATTTGCGGCAATCCACTAATAACATAAATGAACAATATCGACTTTACTACAAAAGCCATATGAACGATGTATAGTATATATCGTTTTAAGTTTATAACTATGTTGTGGCTTATACCGAGAATTTGTTAAGAATAAAGAGCTTATAAATGATAATTCCAGCCATTTTACTGCTTTCATAATCATTGCACCAAGCCTACCATTTGTTATGTTGCTATTGACCTTGTTATGCTTTATTTTTGAATGCCCTGTTATTATCCTTTGAAAAGTTTCAGAGTCAAAGTGTTTGTAAGAAAAAAAAAAATATAAACCTTAACTTAGTTGGAGGTATTAATTTGCAATCATTTGGTGATGAATTTGCCTGTCAATATGTTGATTATACAATGTAAAGATGAAGTCAACACACACAATACAGTGTAACTGTCAAAAGTAACTCATGGATACAAGTATTAACATACTTCGAAATAAATACATATATATGTATGTGTAAGTAACTAGTGGAAACCCCTAAATCTACCGATATGTATATTATGTATATTCTTGGCATTTTTTTTTGCATTTATACTGTAGGGGTGGAGAAAACGTTTTTGGCCTCATTTCGTTTGCGAGTTGTACAATCGCGGAAAAGGGCGGGAGAATGGGGCGGGGATCTAGAAAGAGAAGATACACCCAAATATTGGCACAAATGTCTGAGCTTGCTTTTAATATATTGACGGTGGCGACAAACGTCGACTAGTTTAGCTATCGATCAAACAGACGCACAGCGAAATTGTCATACAGTGACGTCGAAAACTCTGCAGTATTGCTGATACTATTCATAGCACCCTTTGGCGTGGCGCCACTGATACAACAAATGCATTGTAAATCGACTGCACCACAATTGTTAACATTATGCTGTGGAATTCCTTGTTCGGCACGAAATGGCACCAAACACATTAAAAGCACACTAAACTATATATGTACATAAGTATGTATACACATACCTGCGTACATATACATACATATATATGTCCATAGAAATAAACACACCCCGTGCGCCTATGACATTTAGTTAAACTTTGCCGCCATGTCGACGGATTGCAATGGAAAACCGAGTCTATAAAAGCTTTGACTTGTGAACGCGAGTCTTTCAGTTAAACATCAACGCGTTTCAACGTTCTGTCGTCGTCAATCCTTTCCGTCTGCTCTGCCAAGTCCTGTCGCGCTAACCCGTCGTATGCTAACCGCATCCTTGCGTTTACACAAAGAAACAATTAAAGCATAACCGCAAAACGGAAGGAAGTGAATACCACAAGTGCTTTCACCCCACTCATTGCTTTGTATGCCTGTCAAATTGTAGAACAAAATCGTAACAAAGTTTTCAAAAACTCGCGTTCTTTAAGACCCAGTTGTTTGTAGTGCCCCCATTATTACTCCTTATGTTGGCTCCGTCGTCTGCCGCTGTGTAAAATGAAAACTGAAAATTTCCTTAAGTACGGCGCCCCATTGTACAACTTGAAAAGTACTCGCGCTCATTCACAAACTCAACCGCAAAGTGTCGGCACCAGCAAGCCAAGTAACTTGACATCATTACTGACAAGTGAGAATTTGCGAAATCTTACGCAGAACCGCGGATCGGGATATTCTGATAGGGAGAGTATCTGTAGCGTCAGTAGCGCAGCGGGCAGGATCAAGAGGCGATCGAGGTATGTACAGAGTCGTATTGTTCCTCCACGACATGACACAAGCAAAAGTCTTTCTTACAAAGTGAAGCAAGAGAATTCTTAAAAATAATTCTTTTATTTTCTAGTAGTCGAAAATATAAGAATAAAATTTGTTTTTATTTTCCTTTTTACAGAAAATATTGAGAAAAAGCTTAAAAAATAATTAAAACAACAAATGTTAAATATTTTATTTGCTATAATTTTAAGTGTTCTTATATTATTTAATGAGTTTACAAATAATATAAATTATATCAGGATATAGCATATTCATTTTATAAGTATTTTCTTTACGTATTTATGTAAACAACTTCTTTCGTAATATTGTAAACTTTATATAATATTTGCAATATATATAATTTTTGTAATTCTCAGATAATAGAAACTTGAATCTGATCTATTTTTTCGACTTTATTAGTTTCTGAGATAGACAAGATCGATAAAATTTAATAAATTGACTAAAATTTAAAAATAAATTTCTTTGAGTAAATATAAGTACATTATAATTAATGTAGTTAGGGACGGTATTTTGATTTTTATTTATTTTTTTTTTTTGGTTAAGTTAGATCATCATAAGAAATTTTTAAACATATTCGCAATACTCATGAAACTCAATAGATTTATTTTTAAATAAATAAAAAAAAACTGACAATATAAATGTTTTTAATACACATGCCTGTTTTAGCGAAAAGTATATCTTTAAAAGACTATCAAGGGATAGTTTGAAAATAATTAACATTAGATCAAATGGGAACCGCCAGTCAGGCGGACATATGCATAACGCTTGTTTGATACAGCTGTTGTCCTGTTAAGGAATATAAACTTTATGCAAGGTAAATTAATGCAATTCATGTTATAGCCATCGATGGGTATATTTATTTTAACCAGGAATTTGATTCGTAAAGAAATAATAAATATTTTCCAATCCGTCTGTTGGCTGATATATATATTTCAAAACTAGTTTGATCGGGTGTAAATCGTACAACTATTGTTAATTCTTTGATTTCATTGAAATATGTTTAATATAAGTTTACTAAATAAAATTATATTATTAATAAAACTAGTGATAATTAATTGTATAATTTACATTGACGTTGTATTTATGGTACTTTTACTCTGCTATACTCAAACAAATGCAAGCATGGATTTAGCAACCCCCTTTAATGATTTGACAAAAAAAAGGAAACACTATACGCGATTGCTGAAGCATGACGCATAAGTGCACCGTGGCAAACGATATATGTATGAATACCAAGGAGGGTTAAAGGACTTGGTTCAATACTGAAAATATTTGTATTTTGGCCAACTTGTTGTCCCGGCAACCGTAAATATTCTGAGTGCAACAGAAATGTCACCCCTATAGAAATAGTCAGCTTCAGTTTGTGGGCAACTCGCGTGCTATGCACTCTTCGAGATATGAATTTTTTTTATTAAAAACAATACGAAAAATGATAATACTGTAAAATGTAATCTTATAAATGTAAAGTGCTCAACTCTCGTGTTTTTTCCATTCATCATTTTTTAGAAATTTCTCGATGAAGTCCTCCAAAGGAATTAGCAAGAAAAGCAAGACCATGGATTATACCAATTATGCTTATAACGAGGCGGTGGGTCGCCTCAAGGTAATGCTGGCCGATAACTCATACGTGGCCACGCCCAAAATGGTTAGTAGTGCTGCGCCTTATTTACGCAACTTTAATGAGGATTCAGGCGACAATTTCTCGGATAATTTATCGGTAAGTGAAACGTTATAAATCAATGCTTTGGATTGATCAATGCATTCTACGTTTAGGCCATAGAACGGCCGGTCTTCTCGGATATATCAAAGTATCTGTCGCCTAGTCAGAAATCACGCATGAGTGCCTATCGTCCGAAGAAGAGCTATACAGGTGGCTATATATCTGCATCAAAAGAGAATTTAGCCACCACTCCAACTCTTTACCCAAGAGAAGTGCCGATCACCACTATTCCCACTGACAGTGTTCAGGCACCGGTTGAGATCTTTAATTTCATTGAGAAGCAAGAGGATTATATAGAGCAGCTTGAGAAAGAGTCCAAGTATTGCCGAAATGAGCTGACCAATTTGCTGGGCAAAGTGAAAGATGTTATCAATGAGAATGAACATCTCACTGAGAATGCACGCAGCGAACTGGCGGCTATGGGTAGCGCCACCTCAAAGCTACAACCCACAATACCAAATACTACTAGTCCCTCGTCGGATAGCGACGAGCATCTGCTCTATGCCGGACGTAAAACTCCAAGCACGCCACGCAAGAACAATTTGAAGGCGCAATCCCCACGCTTCGCTAGTGCTCCCAATATAGTCTATGAGGCACGCATCAGTGAACTAGAGGCTGAACTTATGCAGTCTAATATTGATCTGAAGCGCGTTCGAAATGAAAACGAGGAGCTGAAACGTAAGTTGGCCCACATAGATCCTCTAACTGCTGTGGCAACCTTAGGTGGAACCAACTGTGAAACACATCACAAACAATTGGAAATTCTACAGCAGGATAAAACCGCTCTAGAGGAGTCTGTGCGTCAGCTTCAACGCATGCTAGATGAGGCCAAATCTCAGCAACATAATAGTGCAAGTTCTAAGCGCTATATTAGCGATCTGGTGCAAATGGAGCGATCACAAGCTGAGGTAATGACATATATGTATGTAATTTGAAATCATAATCATCGCATAGAAATAATATATATCGATATCTGTTTTGTATTTCAAATTCTATTCTATTTTGATCAAGAAGTTTGAATTGCAGTTTGATAGACCCCATAAAGTATATTCCTGATCAACATAAAAAAAATCTGTTTGTTCGTATATTACTTACTTAGTAATATCGTATAGTTGCAGTCATAGGAACGATAGGTTAAAGAAAAACTATTTTATTTGTAAAACCATACATTCATGATTTTGTTCAAGTAGTGACTAACATATTTCAGCCTGGTTTGATCCAAATTGGACAAATATATTATATTATATTATGACACAGCAACAATCAGTTTAAAATTAAGTTTTTGTGTTTAATATACTTTGCATTCATTCTCAAAAAGGTTTGTAATATTCAGCTAGCTGAAAATATCGATATATACAAAATACTGATAAATAATAAATTAAATTTGCTTTTAAACGCAGTTTAACATTATGATTAATGATGAATTGCATAAACTTTTTTTTAGCTGGAAGTGCGTCATCTACGAGATGAGCTCGATAGACAGCACGAACGTGTGCGTGAACTGCAGCATGAGATGGCGCGACGCTTGGCTGATGAGAGAGCAAGTGCTGAGCGACGTTACAATACTCAAGTTGATCAGTTAGGCGGCGATTTAAGTAGTCAATGGGAACAGGTGGCGAAACTTCAGTTAGAGCTTGAACGACAGAAGCGCTATGAGACGGATTTGAAGCGTGATGTGGCCAATCGTAATTCACAAATTGATGAATTAAAAATGGAACTGCGAGCCAATCGAACAACGTTTCTGGCAGACATGGCGCAAGCCAATGCAGAGAAACAATCACTAGAACAAGAGATAACTTCGCTGCGCCTGCAGCTAGACCGCGCCGCACGCGAAACCAAAACTGAGGCAGCTCGACTTACAGCTGAGATTAATTCGCTGCGTCAGCGGTTGGATCGTGGGGATGCTGATCTGTTGCACTCGAAGCGAGAGGCTCTACGTTTGAATGATGAGATTGCAAATCTGGAGAAAGAGGTGCTTAGTAGTTTAATCAATATGTAAATTAAAGGCTTCAAATATATAATTTGCATTTACAGCTGGCTTATGGTGAGCTAAAGAACGAAATACGACCCACCAAAAAAGATTTGGACAAGCGAATCTCTGAAATGCAGGATAAGCATGGTACGATGTAATTGCACTCGCTATTTATTCAACTGTCAGCATGACCACAGTGTCTCATACACACATAAAGAGAAAAGCACATACGCACACACACACACACACACACACGCACTAATGCAAACACATGACTAACACAATATTAATGTGAAAATCTAAAAATATATATATAAATACACATTTTCAAATGCACTTGCACGCATGTCAATGCTAAACTATAATTATTATCTTTTTCTATTCTCAACTATTTCTTTGTATAAACTCTGGTTAAGCTATTGAATTTCATATTGTGTGCGTGTCCATAATGTGTGATTTAAAACAAAAACATTTCTTTAACAAAAAAATTGTAAAAAGAATATTTTAAAATCCGGAATCCATTCGTTAAAAATCCAAATCCAATTCACAAAAATAAAAATAAAAGAATAACAAAAGATGAATACAAATACGTCAATAGTTTATCCATGAGTTTGTCCTGTAGCGCGTTGTGTATATCATATTGATATCTAAAGATATATAAACGAACACACTAAAATTCTACCAATAATAATAATAATCAACAAAAATTTGTCTGTCTGTCTACTTTTTGTAGCGGAAACGGTAAATGAGCTCGAAGAAATGATAACATCTCAGAAGCAACTCATGGATAAACTGACGAATGAGTGTAAAACGTTAACTGGCAAATTAGAGGATACAACATATAAGCACAAGTAATTATCATATACATATGTACATATAGTATGCATTTTAAATGCTCTTTCGATATACTTTACTTCTTTTGCACAATTAAAACATTTTTGTGTACAATTCAATTTCATTTCAACAAACTTTCAATGGCTATTAGAATTAATTACTCGATGCCGTTTCATATATCCATACGTATATTATATAGTAAATGTAATTTCGAATACTTAAATCTATAAAAAAAAAGTAAACACAACGCAATATGAAATTTATATTCAGCCAACAGTGCAATTTACTTGTATTTTATTTTAAAATTCATAAACACATAAAACCCAAAAAATACAAATCTTCAAGAGCTTGACACTGGATTAACACGCTGTATGTACTTCTTCAAACTTCTTTTGTGCTGCCTGTCTGCGTTATTCCACAAAATGTTAAACGTTAATGTACTTAGAGCCAGTATGCGATTATGCGATGCCAAAAACAACAACAACATCAGCAACAGCAACAATAACAACACCATCAGCCACGTCATCAACAATAATAAACGCGCCTATGGCCACACAAATGATGCCAATGAAAACAAATGCAGAAACAACAGCAATACCAACACCAACAACAACAACAGCGAATGCAAACGAAAGTTCAAACGCGTACATTTTGCCACATGAATTGAAAACTTTAGATGATCCCAAGCCCATAGTTGAATTTGTTGCTGTTGATGGTGTCTATAATGGTGATGAAATACTGCAGAACATAATCAAATGCAATGAACGATTGTCCCAGGAATTGGCCAAAATGCCGGCATTGCCGAAATTAAGCAGTTACAAAAACAAGCATAGAACGTATAACAACTGCAATAATACCAGCAACAAAGGCAACAACAATAATAATAATAGTAGAGCAGAACCAATGACAGCAAAAATAACAACAGCAACAACGGGCAGCAAACCAAAATGTTTTTGCCCAAGTTTTATGAGGCACAAGAATGAGCATGAACACGCTTATACGCTACCGACAATGCGTCACTGCAGTGGCAGTAATAGTGAAATTAGTGCAGAATGTTGCAGCAACAGTAAAAACAGCAACAACTGCAACAACAACAGCAACAATTACAACAACTTTCGCAATCGCAGCGGGAAGGCAGCAACTGCAGCGCGTACACAAACCACAAACAACAAAAGCATGCATTGCCACGCGCATGAATTCACCCTAGACACGCACCATGAACACCTTCAGCAACCATATCGCACTGCACCAACAAGGGCCAACGCAATATCAACAACAATATCAACAACATCAACAACAACATCAACAACAACATCAACAACAACAGCAACAACACAATGGCCTGCCACCTGCTGTCATCCACACAAAACGGATCTATTGCCTTGGTTGCAACAGCATCTGGTTTTGAATCAGACCATTAGCAGTGCCAAAAGCTGTCAGTCCCCATGTCAAACGTCGTTTTTGACGGTGGATGCTGAAACAACAGCAGCAACAGCAACAACAGTGGCAACAAATGATGCAACAACATGCAAAGGTCGCAATAGCAATGCACTAAACGCCAGTATCAAGCCAAAACTTTACTTTGAGCAACTATTAAGGCGCGATGGTTGCCACAAGAAGCAACGCCCTCCAGTTAAAGTAGATGTCAATGTGCGCCTGGTTCCCAAACAGTCAAAGCAAAAAGTTAACGCACTGAATGAAACATTTGTAAAGGAATTGGATGAAATGGCCCATGCCCTAAACGAGACTTTTGTGAAGGATTCAACTCCAGAATTAACTGAAATTGATGAGCAACTGGCGCAGCTCGAACATAGTACAAATGTTGATGACGATGAGCAAGAGCAGGCCACTAAACTTTAATAATGTTCATATTCTCACAAAAAAAAAAAACAACACTATATAAAACAGTAGTAGTTTTTACAGTTTTCATAGAGATCATTTCTTATTATTCTAATGCAAGGAAATAAAAACGACTTCAACAATTTTGATCTAAAGTAAGAACTTTAAATGGAACAATCTTTAACTGCCAACTATGTATATTATATTGTTAGTTATGCTTAATGAACTAATCTAATCAATTATGGCTAGTTCAAACTTTTGCGCAATTCTTCTCACTTTTTTAGAAACTAAGAGATCAATACTCATAGACTTAAATAATCCTCATTTATTTATGAAGTCTGCTATGACTTTATTCACGTGAAAACTGATAAACAAAGAAATCAATGTTATATGTTACCGGCTAAAGATTTTATACCCGTTCAAGCTTTTATATAAGCTTTTATGTTCGATCATGCCTACAATTGATAAATAAGTTATTAATCCGACGACAACAAAATTTTATAACCTATTGGTTTCGACGGTATATTATATATACCACAAAAATTTTAAAATAAAAACTTGATCGAGTATTTTTATGACTGCTAGATGATATAGTGGCTCGATTTTCGAATCTTTCCGATTAAACATGAAAAAGCACAACAACGTCAAGTTTCACCCAAATGGCCCAGACCCAGATTTATAGCGAATACTACCTTTGGGCTGCAGTTCGGGAATTTACATATACATATTCTTGATAAGCATGTATACAACTTTATATTCAGTAATAGCCACATTTTGAAAATCTTCGGAAAACGGTGAAATTTTTTAACAAAATAGATAGATGGCATGACATGTATTGATAATATGTTCAGTTGAATCAACACATAAACTTTGATAGCATAATTAAGGCTATAAATTAAATTAATTTTCGATATCTTAATATAATGATTGTTTAATCATTATTATATTTAATATAGTATTCATCTCATTTATAATTTCGATTGAAATTTAAATTTATTTTTTTCGGTTTCGATTGCATCAAATTTTACGTCATAATTTTCGCAGCCAAGATAAGCAACAACTACGTACAACTAATCAACAGCTAATGTCGCGTCTAAAGCAAATTTGGTCGAAATATAAATCACAACTAGTTCGCAACGGCAATAGCGCTAATGAGCTAAGCTCAGCCGAAGAGCCAATATCAAGTGATGATTGCATTAATTCACCAATAGTGCACAGTTTAGAGTCATTACAGGTAATTGGTAATATTGAATTTGTATTTGACTAATATGTATTTTTCTTTCTTCTCTTCTTTTTCTTCTTCTTCCTATCTTTTTCTCCTCTCTTTCCTCTTTTTCTCTTGCTATATATCTCTTTCCTTTCTTTTTATGTTTATCATATATGTACATATCTCAAAAATATATCAATACAGAGAGGAAATATCTGCTTTACAATCGAATCTAGAATATTTGTCTAATCGCATGTTAAGCAATGAAGAGCATATGAGTAAATTAGATACCACACCACATGATTATACTAGCTTAGGCGCAGGCAAAGGTAAATCATAAACATTAACTTCTATAGAGATCTCAATGTCTATGTTAAATATATACTCGTCCAGACATATGAACACTGTCATTCTACACATTCTATAATTTGCATCTAATTGCCTTGAAAACTACTCATAGCATTTGAAATCGGTCCAGAAGGTGCAACTGGTCTTGGGTCAGTGACGGTAAAAGCTCCATGTGATTCAGAAGCTGACCAATCGGCTGAGATCGAATAAAGGATAGACAACATATATACATTTATACATAAATACATACATACATTTTATAAATCAACATTTACATCAACATTAAATTGTGCATTAACATGTAGATTTACACTTGATTAACACTAGACTATTGCATTCAATTGGCTTCCAACACTAATCAAAATTCTTGTGACTACAGCCGCATACGATTACCAGCCGTCCACATATGGCACAACAATTGACCCAATACAAAGCACCTCACAACTACACAACAACGTTGACAACGACTACAGCAAGCCGAGCGACTATGGCTATGAAGCCACCCCAACAGCAACTGACAACAGCGGTGGCAACATCAATGGTACCAACAGCAACAGCAGCAGCAGTAACATCAACGGCAACAGTAACGTCAACAGTAACATCAACAGCAACAACAATGGCAACAGCAGCACAATTGCTGGCACAGCTGCAACAGCGCGCAAGAGCAGCATCAGTAATGGTAGCGCCAAACTCCTGCCAGACAGCAGCCTCAGTTATGGACTCAACGATAATGATGACGAAAATCTCAAGGACAACCTTGGCATGGGCGAAAAGCAACAGCAACAGCAAGAGCTCGAACAACAGCGTGAACGACAACGTGAACGTGAACGCGAGGAGCGGGATCGAGAACTTCAGCAACTGCGAGAACAGCGTGAGAAACGGGAACGAGAAAGGGAACGTGAGCAGGCAGACCAGCAGCAAACACAGCAACAACAGGCAATTAACCGACCATATAGCAATAGCGAGTCAGAACAACCGCAACCACAACAGCAACCACAGCAACAACAGCAGCAGCCGCATAGCGATTCAACCGTCTCCAACGCAGGCAGCGCCAATTTGGCAGCCTATAACACAGACTATAGCGCCTACGATCAGCAGCAATATGATGCCAGCGCATACGATCCCAGCGCCTATGCCCAACAACCCTACGATGCTCAGCAATATGGCTATGATGCCAATGCTGGATATGACTACAGTGCCGCCGACTATGTACAGTCCGGATACCAATATGATGCCACGCCAGAAGCAGCCGCAGCCAACCGGACACAATCACAACCGCAGACTCCATATCAATCATTGCCAGGATCCGCAACTGAATATAATCGATCACCACCGTCGACGTCGACGCCGTCAAATGCAACATCCCCATCAACAACAGGACCAAGTGCAGTCTCTGGCACCGCTTCCGTGCCCATCTCAGCAACGGGCCGAACACAATCGCGCCCGAGCAGCGGAGCTGTGGGGTCAGCAGCTACATCTGGAGCCCTCGGCGGCAGCAGATCCGCTTTGCCACAACAGTCTGCCGCGCCAGCCGCCGGCAAGAAGTAGCTGGAGTCCAGAGTCAACCGATCTCACGCCAATTGATTCAGTGCAGTTGGAGTTCAGTATAAGTAGTCCTAGCCTCATGCGCTCTAGTGAAGCCTCTAATCTCGAAGACGAATCCTCTGTTGAACTAACTGAAACCTTTGTACTGGAGAAAGATGACTCTGAGGATAGTTTATCGCCGGCACACACCACTATAATCACAGTGCGAAGAGTAAGTGCACCGGCTGTGGTGCAGAAAATTGAGGATGCCAATGAGACGATAGCAATTTGCAGGCAACAAAGGGAAAAAAAGGATTCAGATCAAACTGATATTGCCAACGAAACGATGATTTTTGAGCGTGACTATAGTGCATAGTTGTATAAACCAGTTTTCCAATTGCTAGTCCAACGTATATTTACTCCATTAGGGAGAGTTCCTTCATTATTCTACTCATATGTGTACTATGGCTTTTACAAATAAAAATATTTTATATTAACATTTTGTAATTAAAGAAATTTTAAATGCAATATAAATTAAAAGATTATTATTACTTGAACTACTACTATTTTTCCAATAGTTTAGGATCTTTTGGAAGATGTGAAAATTTCTTGATATTTGGGAATTGTGTTTATATGCTTAAGAATTTAGAATAGAAACTATGAAATTTTTCATTCAATAAATTAAATAAATTAAATTAAATAAATCCATTCAAAAATAATTAATTTTAAATGTAATTTTCAAAAGTTTTTAATTTTTAAAATTTTTTTTAAGCAATAACCATTGGTTTGATTATAATTTTTGATTTTTTGTTTGATTATAATTTTTTGCAGAGTAATTTATTTACTTGCTTTGCTTACAATTTTTTCAAATTAATGTATAACCAATTTTCAAAAACTTAATCATCTAAACAATATGTTACTTATCGCAAAAGATTGTTAGTTAGGAATGGAGTAAATAAATGAATAAATTCAAGTCGTAAATATATTTATGTATACAATAATCTTTCAATAAGTACAAGAAGTAAATATCGTGACAATGTAATAGTAATAAATACAATTTTAGCTATATTCCTTCTCCTGGCAATATATCATAAATTTGCAAATTACTTTTGTTCGATTCAGAAAGTCTATCATTTCTACTATTTTTTTCTTCAATGTCAAGTGTTCAGCCATTAGAGGTCACAAAAATATTTATGCGAATAATCTATAAACATAAACGTTAAAACTAATAAACAACTAGCGAATACTACAAGCACAACGGAAAACTTACTAATCCCTTTCAAAGCTGTCAAAACAAGTGAAAGAAACTGTTGGATGAAAGGAAGAAAATTGACTGACAGGTCTAGAAATTCATGTTGGCACGCACTTTAGCCGTCACTAGTCAGTAGTCAGTCACTAGTTGGTTGGAGGTAAAAGCTTGACAACATATTTTAATAACTTTACTTTGCGTTATTTTAACAAAAAATCTCACTGAATCTATAGAAGATTGAGGTATAATAAAATACGATCTATACAGATTTTGTTGCAATTATGAAAAATTGTAAATTATTCAAGAATATTGCAATTTTCTAGGATTCTTAGAAAGCTCATATTAAGGGTCATATTGTGCTACCTATATATGTAATTTGTACTAAGAAATATCAAAATATGCTGTGCCAATTAAGCGCTTGCCTTTCCAGTTCCACACATGTGATACAATAGACATTCTAGCTGACCCCAATTGCACTTCACATGGCTCCTTGTCTGGTGTGGCTAGAAAGCATGCAGTGAATAGACTCATCTCTAATTCAGGTGAGGTTCCGACCAAAAAGCCATTAACCGGCTTATGTACTCCAAAGAATGTAAATCGCAACACTAGTCCAAATTGATTGTGCTAAAAAAAAAATAAAATAGTTTTCAATCGAAAAAAATAACTTCAACTTATTTTTAAATGGTAGTTACTTACTCTTCCCGTTTCAGCACGTGCTAGCCAACCCTTATAGTCCACATGACCCTGTTGTTCCTGCTCTGCAAAATATAGCCAATTGTGCATACCAAGAACAGTTTGATCTCGCAGCTCTGCCATGAAGATATGCTCAAAACTTGAGCTTCCTATGATGCCTTTTCCACGGGAGTAAGGTGTGAACCACAGTTCTTGAAGTAACTTGAGTTGTTCATCGTAATCTTCACTGACGAGATCTTTTAAAAGACAATAAATTAAGATATTTAGAGTGGCGCATGTTAAATTCAGAAATATGTATATACAGGTTATATACATTTATGTAGTTTACCTATAACATTTCTATAGTCATCAAATATTGTGAATTATGTATAAAATATTTAGAATAAAAGAACAACTATATGCAGGAGGAGACTTGATAAACTTCATGCAGAATATATATTCTTCATTAGTAATAGTAGTTGCGTCCAATTTAGGTTGTCCGTATGTCTGTCTGTCACAGATTTAGAGTCACACATTCATCTAAATAAAATTTGACATTCATAGATACTTCTTATGGCCCGAAACCATATAATAGTGAGGGAGTTGAAACCGACTATATCGTACAGAAGTAAGGGAACCCGTAAAATGTAATATAAATCGGACCAACACATACTATAGGCATCATATGAATGATTTGTCAACAATTAAGTTTGCGGTTTCTTATTATCAGTTAAATACATAAACATTAGGCATATGTATATAGATAAAACTTCTATAATATCTAGGGCCGACGACCGATTATCAAGATTATTTCATAATTTCTTAAAGATGCATCTACTTATATTTTTAACTTGCTCAAAAGCTATAATATATCTATATATATACATGCCCCTTCCAAAAATTGTAAATACGAAACGACTTACTTTTGATTGTTGACTTTTAAAAAGACACAAAGTTTTGCTTACTTTTGGTTACTAGAAATTTCATAGTAAGTTTCATAATGCGCGTGTTCATCACAGCGCGAAGAAAGTCCAATTGTTCCTGTTCATATTCAGGCGTTACCTGGTCCAGCACAGCAACATCCAGCTCGTAGTTATTGAAGAGGCGTAGTAATAGAGCCGTTGTGGAATTCGCATCTCTCACCAGCAAATCGTTGTGAAGCTCGAACAAACTATGTAGAAATTATTACGATTATATATACATGTAGTATTTTATATGCATACGTACATAAATATACATATGTATATACTTACGGATACGCTGCTTTATCATCACGTGCGCCGAAACTTGTTTTTCCCTGCAGATTCACCTTGAAAAGATATTCTTTTGCCCTCGATTCCTCGTCAAAGAGCTTACGCGACAATGACAACACATCGTCTGGCGCCTTGGGCAACGGTTTGCTATGAAAATACTCTGGAATTGTGAGATGTAGTTATAGTTGTATTACATCACAGTTGAAAGTGTTTTTTTCAATCGTACGCACCATAGAAATGCCAACTCAAAATGCCAATGATTATGAGTAGTCCGATAATTACAAATCTCTTTACTTTCTGGCATTTTTCACTGTCACATTTGTTGCTGATGCTGTTGCTCTTTTGGTGCTGCTGTTGCTGATGTAAATCCATTATTATCTAATAATATCTAATATCTAATAACAATTGTTTCTTCAATCACTTTTCGCTTTTTCTTTGTTTTGATTGCACTCTTTAAATCAGTATTTATCTTATCATCCCAACGTACCAGCCCCAACTGAAAACTGTTCACTGTGAGAATTTGCCTCGCTCCGCTTCGGGTGTGATCTGACTCTCGCGCTGAACATAACTGAACATGCATGTTTTCTCTATGCTCTCATATCCAAAAAGTATACTGCATACATACGTAAATCTCACTATCGCTCTCTCCCTCTATCTCTCTCTTTCTCAGTATTCAGCCCATTCAGTGTGCTGAGTCGCTCTTGCTCTCTGGGGAGCTAACATATGGATGCTTTCGTGTTTTGTTTTGTTTTCTATTCTCTCATTTGATTTTCAATGCGGTCTGGTATTCTGTTTTAGTTTCTTTTCGAGTTTCGCGCTGTGGTCGTTAGGCTCGGGCATATTACAGATTATTTGTAGAAAAGGTAATTATTACCAATAACAAACATGTGCAAAGTTGGATATGCAGGTGTATAGCAGAAACAACATACTGTGTTATTTGAGCTTATTTTCAAGTGTTTATATTTGTCATATTTACATACATACATATATGTACACATATACAATTATATTAAATTCTTGCTAGCAAAGAGCATATCAAGTGACTGGATAAACAGGGAGTGTATAAATAGTGCAAATAATAATTCAACTACATAAACATCGCATTGTTTACTTTGCCTTGTTAATTTATACCCACGATATATTTATATATTTGTATATATCAACATATTTATACAATATCAAATTGTTTATTCCGAACGGATACCCTAATTTGCATAATCATACAAAAAATAAAAAATCTATATATGCAATTAGAAAATTCTACTATACAGAATACGTTTAGTTTTGTTTTAAAAACATTTCATTAGTATTTGGGACTTGGCTGTTTTATAATGACCTCCGAATTCGGATGGCATAAACAATTGGCTCCAAAACGGAAAGGAAATGGTGACGTGACAATTGTTAGAAGTACATATAAAAATATTATATAAAATTTTGCGAGACTGTTTAATTATTCAGGCAATCTCATAATTGATTCTGAACATGTTAATTAAATTAGATAAATAATTAGCAACAATGTTAATTGAATTGTATTTTGAATATATTGCAAATACAATTTACGATTGAGATTGTGTACAATTTACATTATATTATCAATGTGTACTTAAAATGTGTTTTTAAAAGTAAACTCTTGGTTTTCAAACGGATACCAAGTTATGCAATAGAATTGTAAGTAATCAATTAGGGCCTAGAAGTTGTCGTTTACGATGAGAAAATAAAACTAAAAACATGCAAAATCTAAATTATACTCACAAAATTCTTTTAACAGTCAAAAAATTAATTATAGTCAAAGAACAAACAGTTCAAAGGTCAAGTTAATGTGAAACACGAGCATTTAATTGGAGGTTTATAAAAGAGAAAAATTAAATTCTCATTAATAAACATGTAAACATGTAAGACAGTGATAACCGAATGTGCTCGACTGCTCGACAACTAGACTAAGTAAGATGAAGCTAAATAAAATTCCATGAATAGTATTCGTTCCGGCTCAGCACTTTAACATAAGTCATAGAATGTTAACATTATTAGTGAGTCAAAATGCAGTTATCTGCAAGTGGCTCTTGTAGTACGCTATTTTAAGGGATCATGTTTGATTTCTTGAGGCTGTCGGGGCCACATGAATTCAGGAATTTAGAAAAGGAATGGTGTTTCTCGCTTTTAGAGTCCCTGAAATCAAAAACCGCACATCTAAACAAAGGGTATCAGTTCATAGTGAAATCAACTCTGCTACTACTCCTGATTAAGAATATATATATATATACTCTTAATATATATACTCTTAATATATATATATATATATATATATATATGATATTTATAGGGTGTTTCACGTTTGTTATTGTCTATTACATACATTTTTTTGTTTTACAAAACCATATTACCCTCGCATTGTATAAAAACTAAAGAGAAAATAAAAAATTTAGATGTTTTTAGAAAACAATTAACGAGTTTTATGAACACATTAAAGAGTTTTATGAACGATTGATCATTGACGACTTAATTTTATTATTTTAATACAATTCATTTGCATCTTAACTAAAATATATCATACGCTTGATTTCTATCCATATAGATAAATTCCATAAAATGAATTATAGATATATTCGTTAGCTCTCAGACTTTACACTCAATAAAGCTAGATCTAACGAAATTTTGAAATTTCACCGCTTTCTTAGTGTCTTGATAACCCCCCGCAAACCTTAAATTAATGATAATAGTCCAGCGACGAGAAACGTGTTTTTGCTGTCCCCATCACAAACTTCGTTTCTTCTACTTTTTATATTTGTATTTGTATACATAGTATTTGTGTTCGTGCTATTCGTGATTCCCTTAAATAGTCCGGCGGGTCATCGATGCTTCTCAGTTTGAATTTTAACGGCGTTGTGAACAGCTGTGCGTTCGAGCAAAGTGAGTTCTATATATTGTGCTTATGAACATTTGGATATTTTAGCAGAAATAAAATAATATAAATAAAATCTAATACTAATTATATAATACGCAAAAGTAATTCAATATAAATGATTGATAGTGTGATTATGTGATTTTATTTAACTTGTTTTTCTATTGGACTTATAATTCTGTTGTTATTATTAAATATTGATAAGCTATTGGCGTCGGTTTCAAAGCCACTGTATTCACTTCAATCTTTGTGCTGATAAGAAATAAAAACGTAGAAATAAGTCAACAATTCTATAGATAAGCGAGTCTACATTAGTGTCGTTGCGAAGCAGAGTCAAAGGTGTTAAAAAATTTTTTTAAATATACACATATATTAAATTTATTTTTTCATATTGTACACATACTTATATATACACTGGGACTAATTTTAAATCTTTGGAAATTAAAAAAAAATTTATCTAAATTTCATTCAAAATGATAATACATAGATTTTATTATACTCGGTGCCCTATGGGTACCAAGAGTATATTGGGTTAGTGACAAGAGCAAATGTATGTAACACCCATAAGGAGGCGTGGCCGACCCCATAAAGTATATATATTCTGACTCAGGATCAACAGCCGAGTCAATTGGAGCATGTCCGTCTGTCCGTCTGTCCGTCTGTCTGTCCGTCTGTCCGTCTGTCCGTCTGTACGTCCGTATGAACACACAGATCTCGGAGACTATAAGAGATAGAGACTTAAGTTTGCAGGCAGATCAAGTTTATTTTGGATTTTTGCCACGCCCCCCTCCGCCTCCAGAAATCGATGAAAACCATTTTGAACACACCACTTCACCCACACCCAGTCAAGCTACAGCACTTTTGGTACAAAGTTAGAATATGTTTATCTGGACGTTGTGTACAAATTTGGTACAGATCGGTTGAGAGGCGTACGCTTGCTTGCTGTTCTCACCCCAAACGACGGCAACATTTTTTCACACTTGTGAAGAGCGTGGCTCAGTGGTTAGAGGGTTGAACTCGCGTGCATGAGGTCCGCGGTTCGATTTCCGAGACGATTTTTTTTTTAAATTTTTTTTTTTAAATTTTTTTTTTATATTAACTTAAAATTGGCGAGTGCGCAGCACGAGCAAAATAAATATATAATATAACTTTGGGCACCGAGTATTATATAGTCGAGCACACTCGACTATAACTTTCTTACTTGTTTTTCTGCTGTTTTTATACTTTCTGCCAAAATAAACAGTTTTCAATAAAAACTATAAATACTGATTGTGTAAATAACAATATAATATAGTTTTTGTTGAATTGAGTTGAGTTGAAAATAAATGAAATTCAACAAGGAATAGTAAATATCTTGCGTAAATCTTGGTTTTAAATCTCAGTTTTATAGAACCCAAATGTGCCTAAAACTTGTATTAAATTTGTAATTTATTACATATTATATACTGTACAAGTAATATTCTTTCATTCATTCATTTTTACCTTGCAAAGCATTAAATTTTTATTTATTTTTATATTTTCTTTTTTTTTTAGCAATAATAATTTTATTTGTCGTGTTGCCAGTAGAATAATTTTAAAATACAAAAAGTGAATTTTAAATGCAAAGCAATTTTTAAATAATAATTAACTTCACAATAAAATCTGTATGAATAGGCATATCAAATTTAATTTCATTTGAATAAATTAACAAGTTACTAAATCATCCGAAGTTCAATAAAAGAATTAATATTAGAAGAATTAGTTAAGGGATAATTTTCATTTTCTAGTAGTTTCGAGGGTTTATCTGCATATGTATATACAATAAGTTTAGATAGTGAAGTCCAAATACGCGTAATGTTCAATTGGAAAAAACATAGACCCCTTTGAGCGCCGTCACTGTGCTAAGCTCTCTCTCCATTCGCATTTTCCGCTTTTGTTCGGCTCCCACTATACTAGCACGTTTTTGGCGCGCACACAACAGACATACGCACACATACAGAACTAACGTGCGAATCTGTATTAGCCGGCAGAGAAAGAGAGAGAGAGAGAACAGAACATTTACTTATGCTGGAACCGAGCGACTCATTTGTTCGCGCTAACGCCTCAGTCTCAGTGTTTGATTCGAACTCAACGCGTGTGGTTCACAGCGGAGTCGGCCAAAACGACTGCGGCGGCATAATAAGGAACTAAACAAATTAAAATTAGGAAAATTCTAAACACACAATAGAACACGCTTTGAAAAACCGCTTGCGGAATTATGAAAGAATTGGGTGAATAAAATGATTGTGCATATCTTTGAAATATTTATAATTACGGTCATCTATGTATTTAAACAACATTTCAACAACTTTTTGTAATAGTTTTTCTTTCGAAAATCCTTGACAAGTGCCGCGCTCGCTCAACAGGCTACAGCTGATTTAAATTTGTCAACGTATTTGTTGTAGTCATCATCATTTTACTGTTTTTCGCCCCGTAGGTCATAAAAAAGGCGGACAAAATCATGCTTTAAATTTATGGATTTCTCAGATGTCCTTCCGAACAAGTGTTCCATTGTTGCTTTTGCTGTTGCTGCCGTTGTTGTTGTTGTCATTATCGTTAATGTCTGTGATAAGTATATGCCTGCTTGTGAATACGTGTGCCTGTATGTGTGTATGTGTGTTACCCTGCTTGATTTACTATGTTAAATAAATAGTTAAGCTCTAAACATTTCACGAGATTAACTTTAAAGACATTTTTCAAAATCATTTATCCCAATTTCGTTTCTGTTATTAATTAAAACAAGTTTAGTAGACACTATTACAGAAATATTTTATCACAATGCACATTAATAATTTTAATCAATTTGTCAAATGAAACATTTTGGAAAATATGTTTTGTTGGTTTTCTTACCTTGAGTTTAGAAATAAATAAATCAAAGTAAAATATTCACAACCTCCGTTTAAACACATTTCATCTCTCAAAATTACAAGCATTCCAGTTCATCTCATCTGTTGTATTTTTTATACAACAAACAGTTATACACTTGAATATCGATAGTTGAAATCTCTTGGCAACAGCAGCTGATGTTTGATATTTGAGTTTGGCAAAATAAATAATAAAAAAAAATGAATAAAAAAATATGTTTTGCGGAAAATTGCAACGGAATGCTCAACGACATTTGACTGACAGCGTACACACACACTACTTACACAAACACATGTACAGAGAGAGAGAAAGAGAGAGAGAGAGAGAGATAGAGAAAGAAAAAGAAAAAGGGAGAGAGAAAAACAGAGGCAGACATTCACGTGTATTGGCAAGGCTAGGACAGCACTTTACCAACACCTGGTTGATTGGTTAGGCATTACAAGTGGAAAAGGGGGAGGATGAGAATGTGAGGTAGGGGCTTCGAGAACTGTCAGGCCGGCTGCCAGTTGCCTGCGTCTCGTTGTCTAGTAGCTGTCCATCAAGTTGCCTTAATTTAATTAAGCGCTCAATGTCCTTACAGACGACACACAAATACACGCAAGGCAAAGGGGGCAACGCTTGATATGTTGCTGCTTTTTTACTCTTGACTGCAGCGCGCGCACACACAAATACAAACTCATACGCATAGATACACTTATATACATATGTACATATACGAGATTGTTTGTATGAGATTGTTTGTACATATACTAGGCCACAGGCCTGTAACGACATCAACCACAAATGCCACAGGACATTCTGCCATGAAGGATAATACATATGTTTGTATACGTGTTTACGTGCCTGTATGTGTGTGCGTGTGTGTGTGTGTATATATGTTACGCTTGCTATACATGCTTCCATTGTTGTTGTTGTTGGTGTTGTTCTTGTTGTTGATGATAATGATGATGATGATGATGATGGCTGCTTCAACGCTTGTGCCCCGAAGAGGGCTTCGAGACAAGGTTACTGAGAGATGGCAGATTTCAAATACCTCGCATTTATATATAAAGATTAAGAGGGTATAATATACTTTGCACATTACACACTTACATTTTTTCCTTTCAAAAAGAACAAATACTAGATATAATACAAAATGACATTTAGATTGCAAGGCAATTAAAAACCTTCCATGTAATGTTAAACTGGGTAAACAGTATCTTCAAGTCGAGTTGAGTTTGCAAGTGTCGTGTTCATACTTGCCACTGAACAGATTGTTACCGCCCGTCCCAGCAACAATAACTTGACGGCCACCTGCTGCGGCTGCACTTGAGTCCATTTCACTGTTATGCTATCTGTTTGTTACTTTTCTTCGTGATCTGTGTATGTATGTGTAAGTATATATATATATGTGAGTGTGTGTTTATGTGTATGTGTATTTGACTATAGGTATGTGCCTGTAAGAGTGACTTGGTTGCCTGCGGTTGGGCTCTCAGCTTGTACATTTTTAATAAACTTTCAGTTTACATTTCTGTTGCCGTTTTGAATTTTTCGTTTATATTCATTTTCTCTTCTTTATGTTGCTGTAGTTGTCGTTGTCGTTATTATTGTTATTGTTGTTTCTAATGTTGTTGCTGTTGTTGTTGCTTAAGTGCTTTTGTCATTAAATCAAAAAAAAAACAAGTAAGAAAATTATAGTCGAGTGTGCTCGACTATATAATACTCGGTGCCCAAAGTTATGTTATATATTTATTTTGCTCGTGATGCGCACTCGCCAATTTTAAGTTAATATAAAAAAAAAATTTTTTTAAAAAATTTGAAAAAAAAAAATCGTTTCGGGAATCGAACAGCGGACCTCATGCACGCGAGTTCAACCCTCTAACCACTGAGCCACGCTCTTCACAAGTGTAAGAAACACTGAGTAAATGTTGCCGTCGTTTGGGGTGAGAACAGCAAGCAAGCGTACGCCTCTCAACTTTTGAAATTTGAAATGTGTATAACTTCCATGTTTATTATCCGATCTGTACCAAATTTGTACACAACGTCCAGATAAACATATTCTAACTTTGTACCAAAAGTGCTGCAGCTTTTCTGGGTTTGCTTAAAATCGTTTTTTTCGATTTGTGGAGGCGGAGGGGGCGTGGCAAAAATCCAAAATAAACTTGATCTGCCTGCAAACACTACAAACACTATGAAAAAAAGTCTCTATCTCTTATAGTCTCCGAGATCTGTGTGTTCATACGGACGTACAGACGGACAGACGGACATGCTCCAATCGACTCGGCTGTTGATCCTGAGTCAGAATATATATACTTTATGGGGTCGGCCACGCCTCCTTATGGGTGTTACATACATTTGCTCTTGTCACTAACCCAATATACTCTTGGTACCCATAGGGCACCGAGTATAAAAATAAAAATAAATAAATAAATAAAAATATGTATATACATATATATGTATATGAAGGCAAAATCCTATATCCTATGCTATGCAAAAAAAACTTGGCCGTAACTTCGGTTATTATTCACGAAATGGACGTAAAATATGAATTTGTGTGGGTCTTTACCTTCATTCTTCATAAATATTTATGTATTGCGAGAATTGAATTATGATTGTTATTTGCATTTAAATGACCGTCATCTCAAGTATCCAAACAATTATTTCAATTTCACTGTTGTTCTTCAATGTTCGCTTCAGTTAATTTCAACAAATTTAAAAAAGTTCTGAAAGACTTTTATTTTCTCTTTTTTTTTTTATTTGGACACTGTTGTTCATTTATCGCTTTGCAATCAGAATGCCTAACAAAATAATATATAAATATATATATGTACATTATATATATATATATACATATATATATACATATATATATATAAGTATATATATATATATATATAAGTGTTTCTATGCAAGTTTTTTTTTTGCCCTTGCTGTTTTTATTTCCGCTTTCCGGATGGGAACCCAATGTCAATCTGTATTCTCGCGGAGAATGAGAATTAAGTGCGCTTGCCACACGTAGTACAAAGTAAGTGGCACTACTATAATTTGTGTAAACGAGAACGAAATGAAGAAACATACTGATGACTGATTACTGAGGAATGATGAAAATAATTTATTATAGTGCACAAATTTAGCATGAACAAATATCTACAAATATTGTATTCATATATGTACAATCGTTTTTTATTCATAATCTGAACAATTTGAGCTCAAAAAGTTTACAATACAGTGTCAGCTTTATATTATAATTTATATATTTTTCATTCTATAAAATATGTAATAAACTGCGAAAACTTATCTTATATATGTATATGTTTATATCTGAATCTGAACAATCTGAGCTGAAATCTACTTTACTCTCGTATACTATAATTTATAATATAATTAATTTATATAAATTTATGTATATAAATCATGTATCCGTCTTTAGCTTAGATTATGATGTTGTTGTGCTATCATATTATATTAGGAAAAGCTGCCAAGAAGACCACCTGGCTTTTGCAATATTGAGATACAGATGTTGCACGTTAATTTGTTTTCGAAAATTTGCGCTTAATTTAATTACTGTTGATGTTGATTATTATGAATTTATCAGAGTGAAGGCATTGACTTCTAGCACGTGGTGTGTACATACTTATCTAACTGACTGTTGTGGAGGCATTATTGTTCTTTTGATTTTCAATTGTTGTCAACGTTTCTCTCTAGTGCTCATTGTTTGCCGGCCTGGGCTGAGCAAAAGCAACAACAAAATCAACAATAAATGCAAAAGCAAAAGCACACTGACAATTGCAATGTAAAACTGTCAATCTCAATTGTCAGTCATGAAATGAATGATAGTGAGAGAGCAGAATAGTAGAAATGCGCAAGAACAAAATAAAGCAGAATGAATTCCAGATCGTGAGAGAGAAAGGGAGAGAGAGAGTTAGATATATAGATATAGAGAAAAAGAGAAAAGCATTAATAATATAATAACTCATCAAGCACCTGTAAATTAAAGTCAAAAGTATTTTTACATATTTTATAGTCTAAAACCCAAAAACTTAGGCTACAATTTGAAGAGCAGCAAAGCAGCAGCATAAGGCACAGACGTGAATTTTAGCCGAAAACATGAACAGCGATGAGGTGCAAGTAATTAAGAAGACCTGGGAGATTCCCGTGGCGACTCCAACAGACTCTGGCGCTGCTATACTGACAACATTCTTCAATCGTTATCCGTCCAACTTGGATAAATTTCCATTCCGTGATGTGCCTCTGGCTGAATTAGCTGTAAGCAAATTCTATAAACTCATCCGATTTTGGACATATGTATATTGGATATATGTATATTGATTTCAGACCAATTCACGCTTCCGTGCTCATGCTAGTCGTATCATCCGTGTATTCGACGATTCAATTAAGGTGCTCGGGCAGGATGGTGATCTGGAGAAGCTGGATGAGATCTGGACCAAGGTAGCTACTAGCCACATACCGCGTAAAATCTCCAAAGAGTCATACAATGTGAGTGCCGATAATAAATTTTTCTTATGAATTCACAATTTCTCACGTATCCGAAAATTTCTGCAATTCCCATACAGCAACTCAAGGAGGTTATTCTGGAAGTGTTGACCGCTGCCTGTAGTCTAACTGAGAGTCAAACGCAGACGTGGGCTAAATTGGTGGATCATGTATACGATATCATTTTCAAAGCTATCAACGATGAAGGTGATGCTGCCTAGATGTTTCCAGACAAAGAAACTTTCTGCAGAGACAGAAAGAGAAAGAGCAGATAATGCAGTTCTGTTGCAAGGCGCGGCTTATGTAGTTCTAAGTAAATGATTAATGATAAATGTTAGCTATTTTCATTTTGTATTTATCAGTAAAAGTCCAAACACGAACAAATACACGTACAGAGCACTAAAACCAATACACCAACACACTAAAACACCGTAAACAACAGCAATACTATGCTACCAATACCAATACTAAAACACTCGCACAATGCTTTATAAAGCTTAAAACCCATTGTCAGCCTTAAGCACTATATATAATAATATAAATAAAAATAAAGAAATCGCTTGTAGCCATAAATTAAATGAATTCAAATTAATTTAATTTTCAAAGATATTTAATTTGAATGAGTTTGATGATTCCTAAATTAATATTATTTCAGTTTTTATATTTACTATTTAATAATATACAAAATGTTCATTACTGATTAAGGACACATAAAAAATGTGTTCATAAAATTTGGTATATGCATATATACAAAACTTTTATTCAAAACAATTTTTCGCAAGCAAAGCTAACTTCTGCATGTCGTGAACACGTTTCCTTTTACAAATATAGGTGAAAACATGAAATAAAATCATTGATAAAATATCACATACATATGTATGTATGTATGTATGGAATGAGTATTAAAAGAGCAATTAAATGAATTGCGCGCATTGTGCCCGAATAGTCCTCGAAAACCATTTCCTGTTACTTACCGGCGCAGACACCACTACAAACGTAATACACAGTATACAAGTTTTCGATAGACTTTTCTAGCTTGTGATTTTTCTCTAGATACCGTCAATTTTCATTTGGCAACATCAACACAAATTGCATATGTAAAGGTATGCATATGATTGTTTTCGCTGGTTTAAATTATGCCAACATATAAATGTTTGCAATTTTTATATTTTGATATTTTATGTATTTAAAATTCAAATTGTTTTAATTGCCTGCCACACACAGTCATTATTGAACTATTTATTAGAATTTTAATTGCTTAAATAATGTAGCAGAGTTTAGGCATTTCATAGCTCAGCTAGTTGATAAGCTCTGTGTGAAACGCACCGATGAAGTATATTACCATATTTCAGACCATATAAAAAAGTCATATCGGCAAAAATTAACTGACAAATTACTATGTGAAATATTAGAATTATTATTTAATCAAAAGTTAACAAATCTGTCTGTCTTCAAGATATCTTACATTAAAAAGTGCAAAAGTTGTTGAACTTGTTGTCTCAACTCTTAACAGTATTACAAAACAATGCTATTGATCTCTTATTAAAAATTAGGAATTTTGGTATACTTGAATTTTTTTTGTAAAACAATATATTTATTTTATAAAAAAAAACAACATTATGTTTTTTAAATATTTCTATAAAAAAAATTAAATTTCAAACTTGTAACAAAAATTTAGCATGTGGGCGTTTCTAGCCGTGCAACAAACCTATCAGCTTTAAGGAAGATAACAACATTTTTAACAGTGCGCTAACAGAGTTTCTCTTAGGTTGAAGCTTATGGGAACCTAAACAGCTGTTCTGCTATGTTATACATACTGTGTATGTATGTTGAAAGTTGTTTCTTATCTTTATCAGCACACATTGTAGAGTATTGTTTGCATTGGTGAAATGTTAACGTCCGACGGTTGGTAAGAGTGTCGTTGAGCTTTTTCATACTTGGCCAATAGTAGTCGAAAAATAAGAGTTTAACAGAAAACGCACGTTTCGGGGAAATTACGTGACGGAACGAAAGCAATATAATTGGCAAAAACTAAAAAACCGAAACAAAAATCAAATTCGGGAACGCGATAATGTGTTTTTTGTTTTGTTGTCATGTTGTGATGTCAATACTCGCATATCAGTAATAATTTGTATTTGTGTTTTATTAACTTTTGAGTATACACAATTACTTAGTTTATGGTCTACAGATTGTTAAATCATCAATGAAAATAACCAATTAATGGCAGTTTATGAAAGTGATTGAAAAGCAAACGCTTCTAATTTTCTAAGATTTTAATGGTAAAAAAAATATATTCTTTTCTTGTTCAACGTGTATTAAACCAAAGAAGCCAAAGCCAAAAAATTCAATAGTTTTTGTCATCTGTCAATGAGTTAAAATTCTTTTCACAAAAATATTTCATTTCTACATTTCATTTTGCAAATATTTGAAAAATACAAACAATATTTTACCACTACTTTCTATGCAATCGGCAATCGGCAATTTTGACAAAGCAACAGTTGATAAAATGTTGCACAATATTTTTTTCATTTCACTGCTAAGTTATATTTTCATGATTCTATCAAGAGATTTTCATGCTCGCCCAAGTGCACAACGAACGAAAAAGTAAACGCAAGCAATATATTTGATAGCTTATGCATGTAAAACGCCCTCCGGTCATCCTGTCATTGTGATTGAAAGTGTTTCACATCACATCTATCTCTTTCTGTTCCCTCCTTTAAACATATTTGCCTTAAATGTTTAACTTATGTACGTCTTAGGTCTTCTTCTGATACGGGTCAACAATTTGAAAAGCATTCAAGCTGCCAACGCAGACACAAATGCAAATCCTTTGAGCTTGAGAAACATAAGTTGTACATGTGTTGAGGGAACTGCATTTGCTTATACATGCTTGGAGAATAATTCTTAAAATACTTTTAAATGCTAATAAGATGATACTTAAAGCAACTCCTAATGCATAACCCCGACAATTTTAAATTTTCTTGTTTATTTAGCTTTGTTTGAGCTAAGAACTGGATAACAATTATTTAGTTTATTTCTTTCTTATTGGTTATTGCTTGTATACAACTCGCCTGCCCGTACAATATAACGACAGTTTTAATGAGTTGCGTAAGTCTCTAATTTGTTCAATGTTCCAGTGCGCTGACAGAAAATATGCAATGTCACAATGTATTATAGTTGACTTTTCGTGCTGAGCATTAATTTTTAAGCTCTGCTAGAAATCGAAATGGACGAGAAAACAAACATTGTGGAAGAAACCGTATTAGAACATTTTAACTCCCACTGGCATACATGTACATTCTTCAACACATTCACACACACACACACACACACACACATGTGTACTACACGCAAATCAGGATAAACTAAAGAGCTTTCTGTCTCTACCTGTCTATATGGTGCTGTTAAATAGTACGTATACTTAATAGTCGAACTCACTTAAAGTTTAAATTGAAATTCAGGTTATAAATAAAATCTCTCACACCTTTTGTTTTTATGGTCATATATATAAAAGTTGCTGAAGCGTGTTTTTTTTTGACTCGGTGAAAAAAATGCGTGACCAAAGTATGGTTGATTTTAATTAAAAGAGTTCAGTGTACACTACTACATTCACCTATAAATAGTATAAATAGTATCAGGAAGCGGATATATACAATAGATTGTAAACAAGAAAGAAAAGTTAATAAGACAAACAGAGCGAATAGATAAACCGAAATATAGACGGGGAGTAAGTAGACAAACATGTACGCAGGTAGTCAGTCACATGGACAGATATTCATACACATATGCAAACATATAGACAGCTACACATGTTGAAATACGATAAAGTATAGTTTACCTCGTCTATTTAAATTAATCATATATAAACATGTGTACGTATAGTACAAATTTTAATCGTTTCCAAGCTTACTTTCGTTTCTTAATCAAAATTAATTTACAAGAGTTTCAAAAAGGTTTATAATTAAAATAAATAGTAATATTATTATATATGCAAATATATTTTATAAAATTCATAAAATTAATACTGTTTAATCTCATCTAATCTATTGCAGATGCCAATTTAAACGACTATTGATTTAGGCTCACAGTTTCAAAGTTCTTTAAATTTTGTTTAAATTTAAAAATGAAATTGTTTGCAATATAGTCGAACCAAAATGTCATTTTATCGATTAGCGGATATTGCATTTTCTAGAGTCCTCCCTTTTGCATACACCCATGCAGAGTCTTATTGTTATATTGTTAAAAATTTGTAACGCTTAGAAGCAACTGTATTAAAGAGATTCATACTCCACATTTTATGATACTTCTAATTTGTATTAACTATAAATAAGTCGTTTTTATATATATGTAGATATATAACCTATTAAATCATACATGTGTATTCCAAATTAAGCACTATTTAAAATTGTTAATCTCTTGTTTGTACGGTTAATCCGCTAATCGATAAAATGACATTTTGGTTCGACTATATTGCAAACAATTTCATTTTTAAATTTAAACAAAATTTAAAGAACTTTGAAACTGTGAGCCTAAATCAATAGTCGTTTAAATTGGCATCTGCAATAGATTAGATGAGATTAAACAGTATTAATTTTATGAATTTTATAAAATATATTTGCATATATAATAATATTACTATTTATTTTAATTATAAACCTTTTTGAAACTCTTGCCAGTGTAAATTAATTTTGATTAAGAAACGAAAGTAAGCTTGGAAACGATTAAAATTTGTACTATACGTACACATGTTTATATATGATTAATTTAAATAGACGAGGTAAACTATACTTTATCGTATTTCAACATGTGTAGCTGTCTATATGTTTGCATATGTGTATGAATATCTGTCCATGTGACTGACTACCTGCGTACATGTTTGTCTACTTACTCCCCGTCTATATTTCGGTTTATCTATTCGCTCTGTTTGTCTTATTAACTTTTCTTTCTTGTTTACAATCTATTGTATATATCCGCTTCCTGATACTATTTATACTATTTATAGGTGAATGTAGTAGTGTACACTGAACTCTTTTAATTAAAATCAACCATACTTTGGTCACGCATTTTTTTCACCGAGTCAAAAAAAAACACGCTTCAGCAACTTTTATATATATGACCATAAAAACAAAAGGTGTGAGAGATTTTATTTATAACCTGAATTTCAATTTAAACTTTAAGTGAGTTCGACTATTAAGTATACGTACTATTTAACAGCACCATATAGACAGGTAGAGACAGAAAGCTCTTTAGTTTATCCTGATTTGCGTGTAGTACACATGTGTGTGTGTGTGTGTGTGTGTGTGTGTGAATGTGTTGAAGAATGTACATGTATGCCAGTGGGAGTTAAAATGTTCTAATACGGTTTCTTCCACAATGTTTGTTTTCTCGTCCATTTCGATTTCTAGCAGAGCTTAAAAATTAATGCTCAGCACGAAAAGTCAACTATAATACATTGTGACATTGCATATTTTCTGTCAGCGCACTGGAACATTGAACAAATTAGAGACTTACGCAACTCATTAAAACTGTCGTTATATTGTACGGGCAGGCGAGTTGTATACAAGCAATAACCAATAAGAAAGAAATAAACTAAATAATTGTTATCCAGTTCTTAGCTCACACAAAGCTAAATAAACAAGAAAATTTAAAATTGTCAGGGTTATGCATTAGGAGTTGCTTTAAGTATCATCTTATTAGCATTTAAAAGTATTTTAAGAATTATTCTCCAAGCATGTATAAGCAAATGCAGTTCCCTCAACACATGTACAACTTATGTTTCTCAAGCTCAAAGGATTTGCATTTGTGTCTGCGTTGGCAGCTTGAATGCTTTTCAAATTGTTGACCCGTATCAGAAGAAGACCTAAGACGTACATAAGTTAAACATTTAAGGCAAATATGTTTAAAGGAGGGAACAGAAAGAGATAGATGTGATGTGAAACACTTTCAATCACAATGACAGGATGACCGGAGGGCGTTTTACATGCATAAGCTATCAAATATATTGCTTGCGTTTACTTTTTCGTTCGTTGTGCACTTGGGCGAGCATGAAAATCTCTTGATAGAATCATGAAAATATAACTTAGCAGTGAAATGAAAAAAATATTGTGCAACATTTTATCAACTATTGCTTTGTCCAAATTGCCGATTGCCGATTGCATAGAAAGTAGTGGTAAAATATTGTTTGTATTTTTCAAATATTTGCAAAATGAAATGTAGAAATGAAATATTTTTGTAAAAAGAATTTTAACTCATTGACAGATGACAAAAACTATTGAATTTTTTGGCTTTGGCTTCTTTGGTTTAATACACGTTGAACAAGAAAAGAATATATTTTTTTTACCATTAAAATCTTAGAAAATTAGAAGCGTTTGCTTTTCAATCACTTTCATAAACTGCCATTAATTGGTTATTTTCATTGATGATTTAACAATCTGTAGACCATAAACTAAGTAATTGTGTATACTCAAAAGTTAATAAAACACAAATACAAATTATTACTGATATGCGAGTATTGACATCACAACATGACAACAAAACAAAAAACACATTATCGCGTTCCCGAATTTGATTTTTGTTTCGGTTTTTTAGTTTTTGCCAATTATATTGCTTTCGTTCCGTCACGTAATTTCCCCGAAACGTGCGTTTTCTGTTAAACTCTTATTTTTCGACTACTATTGGCCAAGTATGAAAAAGCTCAACGACACTCTTACCAACCGTCGGACGTTAACATTTCACCAATGCAAACAATACTCTACAATGTGTGCTGATAATGATAAGAAACAACTTTCAACATACATACACAGTATGTATAACATAGCAGAACAGCTGTTTAGGTTCCCATAAGCTTCAACCTAAGAGAAACTCTGTTAGCGCACTGTTAAAAATGTTGTTATCTTCCTTAAAGCTGATAGGTTTGTTGCACGGCTAGAAACGCCCACATGCTAAATTTTTGTTACAAGTTTGAAATTTAATTTTTTTTATAGAAATATTTAAAAAACATAATGTTGTTTTTTTTTATAAAATAAATATATTGTTTTACAAAAAAAATTCAAGTATACCAAAATTCCTAATTTTTAATAAGAGATCAATAGCATTGTTTTGTAATACTGTTAAGAGTTGAGACAACAAGTTCAACAACTTTTGCACTTTTTAATGTAAGATATCTTGAAGACAGACAGATTTGTTAACTTTTGATTAAATAATAATTCTAATATTTCACATAGTAATTTGTCAGTTAATTTTTGCCGATATGACTTTTTTATATGGTCTGAAATATGGTAATATACTTCATCGGTGCGTTTCACACAGAGCTTATCAACTAGCTGAGCTATGAAATGCCTAAACTCTGCTACATTATTTAAGCAATTAAAATTCTAATAAATAGTTCAATAATGACTGTGTGTGGCAGGCAATTAAAACAATTTGAATTTTAAATACATAAAATATCAAAATATAAAAATTGCAAACATTTATATGTTGGCATAATTTAAACCAGCGAAAACAATCATATGCATACCTTTACATATGCAATTTGTGTTGATGTTGCCAAATGAAAATTGACGGTATCTAGAGAAAAATCACAAGCTAGAAAAGTCTATCGAAAACTTGTATACTGTGTATTACGTTTGTAGTGGTGTCTGCGCCGGTAAGTAACAGGAAATGGTTTTCGAGGACTATTCGGGCACAATGCGCGCAATTCATTTAATTGCTCTTTTAATACTCATTCCATACATACATACATACATATGTATGTGATATTTTATCAATGATTTTATTTCATGTTTTCACCTATATTTGTAAAAGGAAACGTGTTCACGACATGCAGAAGTTAGCTTTGCTTGCGAAAAATTGTTTTGAATAAAAGTTTTGTATATATGCATATACCAAATTTTATGAACACATTTTTTATGTGTCCTTAATCAGTAATGAACATTTTGTATATTATTAAATAGTAAATATAAAAACTGAAATAATATTAATTTAGGAATCATCAAACTCATTCAAATTAAATATCTTTGAAAATTAAATTAATTTGAATTCATTTAATTTATGGCTACAAGCGATTTCTTTATTTTTATTTATATTATTATATATAGTGCTTAAGGCTGACAATGGGTTTTAAGCTTTATAAAGCATTGTGCGAGTGTTTTAGTATTGGTATTGGTAGCATAGTATTGCTGTTGTTTACGGTGTTTTAGTGTGTTGGTGTATTGGTTTTAGTGCTCTGTACGTGTATTTGTTCGTGTTTGGACTTTTACTGATAAATACAAAATGAAAATAGCTAACATTTATCATTAATCATTTACTTAGAACTACATAAGCCGCGCCTTGCAACAGAACTGCATTATCTGCTCTTTCTCTTTCTGTCTCTGCAGAAAGTTTCTTTGTCTGGAAACATCTAGGCAGCATCACCTTCATCGTTGATAGCTTTGAAAATGATATCGTATACATGATCCACCAATTTAGCCCACGCCTGCGTTTGACTCTCAGTTAGACTACAGGCAGCGGTCAACACTTCCAGAATAACCTCCTTGAGTTGCTGTATGGGAATTGCAGAAATTTTCGGATACGTGAGAAATTGTGAATTCATAAGAAAAATTTATTATCGGCACTCACATTGTATGACTCTTTGGAGATTTTACGCGGTATGTGGCTAGTAGCTACCTTGGTCCAGATCTCATCCAGCTTCTCCAGATCACCATCCTGCCCGAGCACCTTAATTGAATCGTCGAATACACGGATGATACGACTAGCATGAGCACGGAAGCGTGAATTGGTCTGAAATCAATATACATATATCCAATATACATATGTCCAAAATCGGCTGAGTTTATAGAATTTGCTTACAGCTAATTCAGCCAGAGGCACATCACGGAATGGAAATTTATCCAAGTTGGACGGATAACGATTGAAGAATGTTGTCAGTATAGCAGCGCCAGAGTCTGTTGGAGTCGCCACGGGAATCTCCCAGGTCTTCTTAATTACTTGCACCTCATCGCTGTTCATGTTTTCGGCTAAAATTCACGTCTGTGCCTTATGCTGCTGCTTTGCTGCTCTTCAAATTGTAGCCTAAGTTTTTGGGTTTTAGACTATAAAATATGTAAAAATACTTTTGACTTTAATTTACAGGTGCTTGATGAGTTATTATATTATTAATGCTTTTCTCTTTTTCTCTATATCTATATATCTAACTCTCTCTCTCCCTTTCTCTCTCACGATCTGGAATTCATTCTGCTTTATTTTGTTCTTGCGCATTTCTACTATTCTGCTCTCTCACTATCATTCATTTCATGACTGACAATTGAGATTGACAGTTTTACATTGCAATTGTCAGTGTGCTTTTGCTTTTGCATTTATTGTTGATTTTGTTGTTGCTTTTGCTCAGCCCAGGCCGGCAAACAATGAGCACTAGAGAGAAACGTTGACAACAATTGAAAATCAAAAGAACAATAATGCCTCCACAACAGTCAGTTAGATAAGTATGTACACACCACGTGCTAGAAGTCAATGCCTTCACTCTGATAAATTCATAATAATCAACATCAACAGTAATCAAATTAAGCGCAAATTTTCGAAAACAAATTAACGTGCAACAACTGTATCTCAATATTGCAAAAGCCAGGTGGTCTTCTTGGCAGCTTTTCCTAATATAATATGATAGCACAACAACATCATAATCTAAGCTAAAGACGGATACATGATTTATATACATAAATTTATATAAATTAATTATATTATAAATTATAGTACACGAGAGTAAAGTAG
>JBAMBR010002173.1:0-11078 GCA_037044475.1 Zaprionus obscuricornis | reverse complement strand
CTTTATAATTTCGTTTTATACAAAATATTTTGAATATTTTTTTTTAATATTTTAGTCTCAAATTATTCATTGTTTTATAATAATGGGACGTTTTTTTTTTATCAGAGAATAGAAATATAGAGATAGAGAATTGTAAGTTTAGCAAGCAAAAATTAGGAAACTTTTTGAAAATATGTTAAAATACACATCGGTTATTTTGGCCTTTATAGACAATTAGAAAAAAACATTTACACTGAATGAAAAAAGTAATAAATAAAAGTTAGAAATTAGATTGTGTGTATATAAACAACTTTATATATATTTATATATAAAGAATAATTGTAGAATTCAAAAACTATTACGATACCAGAAAGAGAGTACGAAATATTTCGGTGCCACAGTTATTATAAATATTTTCAATACTAACATATATTTATATATAAAGATAAAACAAAGAAGAATCTGTTAAAAAAAAAATAAACCAAAAAAAAAGAACATGACAAGCTCGAGAAAAAAAATGGAATCGTAGACAGTGGCATAGCAGGAAACACCAACACACAGGATACACGGTTGTTAAGCCTAAAGTACACTGTAAAGAATTGAAGTTAAAGTTCTTTCCTTTTTTAAGGTTTTTTTTTTCATATGACAGTTATCAAAATATTTTTGTTTTTGTTTTTTTGTTTTTTTTTTTTGGTTTGAATAAAATAGCACATTAACGGAGAAAGTGGTAGAGAATAGTTACAGTGATGATAGTAAAGGTGGTGGATTTTTGGTGGTTTGTTTATTTTTATTTTTGGTGGTGAGTTAGTTAGACGAGCTGCACTTGAAGATTAAGTTTATGGAACCTCTAGAGAATATAGAAGCAGGTATAACATTTTTTTTTTGTTTGTTTTTGATTGATTTTTTTCACATTTGTGTTTAATTTTTGTGGTGATATCAAAATAAATGTTTGTACTATAGGAATGTGATAATGTGTGTGATTGATATGTAAGTAAAGAGCTTGGAGAGAGATTGAGATTTATATAGTATATATATATAGAGAGAGAGAGAGAAAGAGAGAGTAGAGACAAAAATGTCGTGTGCCACCAAAAAGTAAATACTAAGTGTGAGCAGTAAAATTACCTGGCGGAGGCATGTTAGGAGCACCAGCTCCATCGGGCATATGTCCGCTATCGCGATCCTCATCTGATGGAAAGAAATAAAAAAATTATTATTGAGATTGTAATAGAAATTGATAAGAATCAATGCGTACTCACCTGCTGTATCCTGTGAGGCAAACATATCCTCAGTAATGTCAGATAATTCATGTGCATACTCTGGTGGTAGAGCAGGTGCGGGTGGCAATGAGAAACTGGGTGGTGCCATCGGTGGTGGTGACTCATCGCCGCCATCACTTAACAATTCACCCATCTCATCACATTCCTCGACAACAAGTGATGGGAAATTGCCAAATTTACCATCCAATTCACCCTCCCACCAACCATCATCGACACCATGAGCGGTTTTTGTAATAATCTTAATCTTGTCACCCTCCTCGAATGTCAACTCATCCTCAGCTGTGGCATCATAATCGTAGAGCGCAATACACCATTCCACATCGGATTTGATGCGCTTTTGTGGTGCCATAATGACCGATACCTGATCGGGTGATTGCATTGAGTCCACCGTTTGATCTTCATTGTCAACAGTATAATCGACAGATGAGAATGAAATTTGTGATCGCAATTGATTGCCTGAACTACCATTAAAGGCGGCACCGGCCGCATCCTGTTCAATATCCAGATAATTATGTGGCACATAGCCTTCCTCGCCGCGATAATTTCGTGCACGTAGCCAACCATCGCCATCGCCTTCGCCAACCACTTCGAGCTGTTCATTCTCAACAATTGTAAGTTCATCAGGATTTTGTGCCTACAAAGACCAAGAACAGAATAAGTCCAGAAAGTTTACTTAGGCTAAGAATGATTCTACTTACTGTATAGCTATAGAGAGCTGTGCACTTAAAGATTGCTTCCTTTGGTTCGGGTACAATGGGATCATCTTTGTCCTCTTCCTCTGCATCCCAATTTACTTCAGTTGGATCATCCCATCCGCCTCCACCAGCAGCACTGGCAGCTGGAGCGGCTGCTGTTGGTTGTACCCGCTCCCGTTCCTCCGGTTCATCATCGCTGTCACTGAAAGTGCGATCTCGTGATAATTGTGTCTCCTGCTTGGGCTTCGAGGTAGCAGCAGCTGCTCCACCTGTTGCTCCGGCTGCCTCCTCTTTGTCACTGTCATAGAATGAATCTGAGCTTGGATTTTCACCCTGTCCGGATGCATCGGTACGCATCGAAATTGAACTGGCCGAACGTGTCAGTTCCTGTACTCCCATAATCTCTGCCTCCTGCACCCATTCATCGACATTGATGCCACCATCACGGAGACACTGTAGACAAGCCTCTGCCTTGGCCTTCTCTGTTTCGGAGCGACGTATTTGATCACGGAATTCATCGATTTTTGTATCCAAATCGGGTCCATTGGGATCATTGGGATCTGTGCGTTGTCCAGCATCACGCAACGATTGACATAAAGCCAATTTCTTGGCATGCTCTCGAATCGATGCATTCTCCTTGACCACACGACCAGCTAAATTTTTGGCTTCCTTGGTTAAGGTCTCGGCAGCTGAATCGTGCTCTGTTGTCACTTTACGTACTGGATCATTGTCACATGCCTCGAAATCATATTGAATATGTTGCTTCAATACCGGATAGAAGAGATAGCAACACTGTAAATTATATTCCCTGGTCAACTGTTGAGCCTGATCACGAATCTTGCCGAAACTATTCTGTGTAGCCGAGCAGGTTAAGAGCTCAGTGCGTCTATGAAAGTGAAGATAATTATATAGAAAGCCAACTTTCCAGATAGTACAAAAAACAAAACCTACCCCATTAACATCAGATACTCGGCAACCCGTTCAAATACATAATTCTCCATGGTAGTCATCGTTGTCTGTAAATCGACAGTGAAGTAACGATTTTGATGTGCATTTGCAGCAGCTAGACTAAGTATATAATCATTACGTGCACCCGAAGACTTCTCCTCGAGCAATTCCTTGCGTGAAGTAACCCTGGCACTATTCTTCTGCAATGATGTGATAGACTGGAAGAATGAACCCTTCTTCTTCTTAAGTTTCTCTTCAATATCTTTGGCCTTGTCACGCACATCATGTGCACAATGTTCTTCATCAAAATATGACTTCTTAGTCTTATCCACATCGCCGACACTCAAATGCAACTCTTTTTGCACATTGACAATGCCGGACAAAGATCTTTTGGCAATTGCTAGCTTATAATCGCGCAATACTTTAGCCTCATCGGCAATCTGTTGCTGGAATACTTCAATTGCGGCCAGACGTGCACGTGCCAATTTCTCATTTTCTTCAAGTACAGTACGCCAAACACTCCACATGTTCCTAAGATATTGATAGATAAGAAATAATTAAATTGAAATTTAATTTGTAATAATTTTCAAGGACTTACCAACGCTCCTCCATGCCATCCATTTTAATATCAGGTATATTGGGTATTTTTTTATTGAGATACTGCGATGAGATCTTGAGTAAACCTTCGCTATATGATTTCTCAATAGCCGAACGTTTGATGGTAAACTGACGTATATCTTCCAATAGATCGCATTCATGTTGATTTTTTAACTGCAATTTGGCCACTTGCTCCGTGTGCAAATTCTTGAGGAATTTCACATAGTTTCCCTATGAAAAATCGCAGTAAATTAATTTTTTTTTTTTATATATATTTATTTTGTTATCTTTTGATTGCTGTTATCTTTTTTGTAATAATTATTATTATTATTTTTATTTTTTTTTTTTTTTGAGTTTACCTTGCGCGGTGGCGGCTGCATTTTGATAGCTTGGCGACTAGCACTATTTGTAGCACAGTTCTATCAAAGCAGAAGCGTTTTTTTTTTTGTTTTTTTTTTTTTTTGTTTTGTTTTGATTCTTGTCGAGCTTCAATCGAATTAGCTTTACATTACCTTAAGCAGCTGTATATAGAATATATGTAAGAGGAAGGGGAAAGGGAAGGGGAAGAGGAACAGAGACACAGTGTGTGGTGTGTTGAATGAAGAGTGGTGAAAAGAAAGTTAATGGATTACCGAACAAATGTTATATTATGTAATATTATTGAGCATAAAAAAAAAAAACAAAACATTCAATTAGCCAGCAACTATATTTATATATGCATATCAGCAGCCACTATACTATACTATATATCTGATCTCTCTTTGAGCGTAGGCAGATATGCAAATTGCAGCTACAATAATTGGAATCCAATGAATTGTTTGAGGGGAAGACAAAATCAATTATTTTGCCGAACGATAAAAACTTTCACTGGAACAACCCGCGGCTGTCCCCTGTTTGTATCGATTTCTGTACGAGCTCGTCAAGCTCTCGTCAGGCTCGTCTTCTTTTCTATGTGTATGTCTGTCTGGGTTTTTTTCTTTTTCTTTATGTTTTTGCTGGCACTACGTTTCTAGTTTTATAAATATTCTTTTTAGCTAACACTTTTTGTCGACATGATTTCTTTTTTATTTTTTGTTGTTTTTTATTTGTCTACCGAAAAATTGTTTAATTTAAATAAAAACTCTTTCCGTTAACTGAATCGAATTGCAATTTTTCTTCGTTTTTCGTTTTGATTTTTCACGCTCTCTATGTGTATGTGTATGTGTGCGGGAGCTGTGCACTGCTCCTTGCGTACTTATCGATTACGATTTAAAAACCGTTAGCTGCTGCGCGAGAGAGAGAGAGTGAGAGAGAGAAAGAGAGCGTACGCATGAGAGCGTCAGTTGTTTCTGTTTTCTCTGGTTAGGGTAAATCAAGGGTGTGCAACTCTCTGCAGGTTCATTCATGACGTGCTATTAACTAGCACATGCGCTGTGCTTAGCTTAGCTTTAAAAAACAATTTAAAACTAACTGTTATTTATAATATTATAGTGATAACAGTACACAGGATATTTTACACTTACACCTGTATTCATTTTCAAATTTCAAAGAAACATTTTATACGCGCTTAAACATTTGAAATTATTTTATTATTTTTATTTTTAGTGCCACGCATTCAGTTATCCATCAATTACTGAAAAAACTAATCAAAAAAACAAAAAAAAATATTTATTATACAGCTGGCCTTTTGCATACTGATAAAACATAAGTATGCTTGCACTATCAATAAGCTTTTTGAATTTTGATAATATTCTGATATTCGGCAGTGATAAGCAGCGTATGCTAAAAGTATGCAACGATATTTTTTTAAAGAATAAATAAAATTTAATAAATACCAAATGTTAATAAATAAATTGCTTATCGATAATTAAATACTAGTATTTTTTTAACATTGAGCTATCGAAACATTTTGTGGCATATCGATAGCGCACAGCTGTTTCACCATTGGAATGCCAACAACAACAACAACAAAATAATAAAGTAAATATGCACGTTGAGAAGGGAGCGGGGTGCGGGCAGTGGGCAGTGCGGGCGCCATACGAGAAAACCTGTTTTCAAGTCAAGAGCAAACAAACAAAACGCTTTCGGCGACGCTGTAGCCAACTGTAAAAGTGGGCCGCCAGCGAAGAGGCAACGGCAGCAGCAGCAGCAGCAGCAGTTGTTGAAGACGTTACGCCCGAGCCAAGACTGAGATTTCACTTTTCGTTAGTTAGCAAACGAACGTAGCAGAAAGTGGAGAGAAATACGAAGCTCAGATTTAAGCAGTAAAAATAAACGTACAAGTGAAGCTATTAAAGCTATTTAGAAATTGAAAAATTGTGTCACAAAATTAAAATAGGAAAAAATGCAGCGAGCAAGTACATTGATTATGCAACAGATAGCAAAACAAAGGATGCAGCAACAGTTGCACTTGCTTGCGCGAACCACACCTGCGCTGCTGCCGACAACTTTCACTAAGCAACAGTTACAGCAGCAGCAACAACAACAAAATCGTTGGACGGCAACGTCAGCGGTGAGCAGTAAGCAGGCAACGCCACCGCCAAGACACGATTGGAATCGTGCCGTTAGCGAAGCCGAAAGGATTGTTGGCTATCCAACATCTTTTCTTAGTCTACGTTGGTTACTCAGCGATGAGATTGCCAATGTGGCATTGCATTTACGTAAACTGGTGGGCAGTGCGCATCCGTTAATGAAGACAGCCAAGTGAGTATATGGCAACTGCTATCTAACCTAGCAGACAATTAACTAAAACTAATCACTTGCAGGCATCTCTTGTACAATGGCAAGAATACTATGCAGGCTTGGGGTCTTATTGTGCTACTTGTATCTAAGGCCGGCGGTCATGCAGCCAGCATACCTGATGTGGAGCAGGATAAAAGCGCTGGCGTATTGCATTCCCAGCGTGCGCTGGCTGAGGTTACCGAAATGATACGCATCTCACATTTGGTGCATAATGTAAGTGCCAGCTTCAAGTCGTGCTGCCAATGCTATGCTAATCTTCTCATGCTTCACTGCTTTAGAGCGTCGTCAACTTGCAGTCGGGCACACAGGCAGGTCAGGATGTCAATACCTATGATGACATGTCCTTTGGCAATAAAATTGGTCTACTTACGGGCGACTATCTGCTGGGCCATTCCAGTGCCGAGCTAGCGAATCTACGCAATCAGGAAGTAGTCGAACTCATCTCATCCGCTGTGCGTGACTTTAGCGAATCAGAATTCATTGGCGAACGTGATGAACAAAATAATCCATTGCCCTTCAAGCCCGGCACATTCCAACGCCCATCGCTTGCCGTAGGCGTGGACTTTAATGAGCATGATGTGATGACACCAATGCCAATAGCACAGGTTATGGGCAATCCTGAACAAGAATGGGAATGTCGAAATATACTAAATGCTGGGAGTTTGCTAGGCAAATCATGTCAAGCATCCTTAAAACTGGCTGGCCAGAGTGAGGAAATGCAACGACATGCCTATAGATTTGGCAAACATCTGGCATTAGCTTGGCAAGCATGTCTCGATGCTGAAATCTTTCAATGTCCGACGATGCCATTGGATACTAGCTTCAGCTTAGTCAGTGCGCCAGTATTGTTTCATTTGGAACATGATCCGAGCATGTATGCATTACTGGAGAAGGGTAAACAATCAGTGGATAATATTGATTATGATAAGATACACAAAGCCATCGTTGCTGGACCGGCGCTGGCCAAGACAAAAGAATTACAATGTAAACATACGGCAGCTGCACTTAATGTACTACAACATTTTCCTGCAACGGATGCACGACAAGCATTGGAAAATATTATTTTGGCCATGCAGGATTTGTGACATGGCAATGGAATGGAAGTTAAGCAAAACGGGTTCAGGTTTTAATTAATTATAGTACAATGACACTAGCTTAAAGCGGCTTAACATTTTTAGATCTAATCCTTTTTACACCTTGATAATATTTAAGTAAAAGTTAAAAAAAAATACAACAAAATTTTTTTTTTATATAATTTTAGTTTTTTTTTTGTTTGTCATACATTTAACGACTTGTGATCCGCAAGAGAATCAACTGTGCGCAACGCTCATATTCAAAATATTGTGGAAAATCCAAGGGAATATTTTCTATAATCCATGGCTTCTGTGCAGTTTGCCGCACGAAATGCTCATACATGGGCGCCACAGAATCACAATCTTCCAAGGTAAACACATAACGTTTCTCCATTGCCATATAGATGCATTTGGGCCTGCCCGACTCTTTGCCCCTTGCAAAGATATGCTCCATGACGGCAACAAAGGCATCGGTCAGCGTATCACAATAGACAACATCAGCTGCCATTATTACATCGCTGGCATCAATGGCTGCAAGCAGTTCATTAGACAGCTGTGATTTGGCTGCTAGAAAATCATATTCCAAGACTGTAACTTGACCATGCAACAGTTTGGCATTGCGTTTCACATTGTTTTGGATGAGTTGCAGTATGCAGCCAAGATTTACATCTGTGCAATACACTTGACCCGCATTGTGTATGGCAGCCGCAATACTGGTAAGGCCAACGCCAGCACCTAGTTCCATTAATGTCTTAGCTGCAAATTCCTTGCGTTGATGGAACAGATAATCAGCCAATAGCAGCGCACCGCGCCACACTTGCAGTCCGACTAATTTTAATTCTGTTGCATCGGAATGTTGTAGTTCAATAATGCCACGTTTTGGACGCGGCACATCAAGGTCACCATCTTTATCAACGTATGAGACTTTTTTATCATTGTCAGTTAGCTCATTATCGTCAGGATAACGAAAACAAAACTTAGACAAAATGTGACCATCATCATCGGTCACAGGCTGATAGTTGGTCTCACTATAGATTTCCGATTTAACCGTATACATGCTGTCGTTATGTCTGCGGCTAGTGTGGCTCGTTACCCGGAACAATCACATCTAACTAATAATTTGGCAATTTGTCTGGCGTTATGCCAAAATCGTAAATATGCAAACGACATTGACAATATTTTGCATTGACAGCGTCCACAGCGACGGCAAAGTGTGACCAAATGCAAAACAGAAATATTCACCTAACAATAATGGCAGTCCCTTTGAAATAATTTTTAAAAATTGATTTATTAACATACATCACTTGAATTCACTTCAATTGATATTGTCGTACTAAATTGTAACAACCAAAAAAATAGTCATGAATTCTCTGGTCGTATTGTCATATATTACAAATTTTTAACAAATTGAAAGAACTAAATAGAGTAAAGAAAAAAATAGCAGTGATTATCGTCCATTATCGTAATAATCGAATGTGCATAAATCGATAGAAATTCAACATTACCATTTTGAGTATAACATTGACCATATTGAGTATAACAGTGCCATTTTGAGTATTACAGTAGCCTTTTTACATCAGCGTGGCAACGCAATTTTTGGGTGAAAAATTATTAAAATCGTTGTTAAAAAAAAGTGCTAAAATACAGCAGTGCTGTGCATGAAATATAACTCGATATTAAGTGAAACAACCTTTATAACACATACACTCACAACAACAATAACATCAATAACTTCAAGCTTTACAAAAGCAAATCTTGCTGCCAAAAAATTTCTTGTCCCCAAGCCTGAAAGTGTCACCGCCAAGACGTACGTGCGAAAAATGTTTTGGGACAAGGGTTATGCGCCCTCAGCCAACATAGAGGCGCTGCTGGAGAAGGAGGTTCGTATTCAAATGAATGACACAGATGAGCGCGATCCAGTGACCAACGACATCGTCACCGTCTCCGCCCCACTTTCGCATCAAACTACGCCTTTGTTTTTCTTATTTATTTCATATTTTTTTTTTTTATTTAATTTTTTTTTTTTTTTATTGTGTGCAACTATCTACATACGAAAACCACTTACTCATACATACATACAAACAAACATGCATATAAATGTGAATATCTACAAATATATATATATATATCTACATATAGAATTCGACGGTGGAGGAATTTCTTGATGAGGAAGATATTCTGCAGGAATGTAAAACGCTAAAGAAAAATCTAGTTAACTATTTTACAAGGCCCGATGTAATTAGACGACTTGTCGAGCTAATCACAACGGAACCATCAGAGGATGTACCGATGGCGCAGCGTTTTCGCTATGCGAATATGTCATGTGAGATACTTACACTGTACGTAACGTAACGCCCCCCTCCCCCACCCCCCAATGCCTATCACTAAAAAAATATTTTGAAAAAGTTTCTATTAATAATAATATATATATGTATGTATATATTTGTGATAATTGAATATAGCGGCCTGCCGTCCCTAAATGAGAAATTGCTGTCCGATGCAGAGACACTGCAAATGCTTTATTCATATCTGGAAAAGGAACCACCGTTAAATCCATTGCTATCATCGTTTTTTAGTAAAACATTTAGCATGCTCTTTACCAAAAAGCCTGAACAAGATTGGTTTTTGTATCAACATATGTGCCTACAACTTTTGGAGTATATTAAATCGCAAAAGACTTTTTTGGATTTCATTTGTAAACACTTTGATACACCGGTTATACCTGATTTAATAATGCAAATGATGAAAGATATCGATGGTGGTCAACTGAAACGCAACCTATTCGAAGTAATTATTATTAATAATATATCAAGATATATATAAATATTTATTTTATTTTATTTTATTATATATTTTTTTTTGTATTTATCATTTTACAGTGGCTAACTGAAGATAAAATTGTTGAGAGACTGATTGCAATATTGCGTAATCCTCTAGAAACCGATAAACATGCAAATGTTGCGGAATTTTTCTGTGATCTAATTAATCAAGGTCGTCTAATGCGGCAAACTGAACAGGAGAATGATTCATTTGAGCCAGCATTTGAAGGCTCAAATCCAATATTGAAAACAATTGAATCCCCACAGACAATAGAAGCCTTGTTAAATGTGATTTTGGAACCAAACGCTCTAGAGAGCGCCATCTTATCAGGAATATCGGTTGTACTTACGCTTATCAAGCCCATTACTTTCACGTGAGTATAAACAAAAACAATAAAAAAAAGCATCATTATATTACATTATATATATATATATATCTTTATCTATAATTTTATTTTAATAACAGTGATGAACCAAATCCGGATCGACAGCTTTTGCTACAGAAACGTGAGGGTGAATTTCATCAGGAATTACAGGAGACTGTGACAACTGTAATAGCGCCACGCCTACATGAATTTGTTAATGTGCTCAAAAATCCACCTGTGGTATATGCTTAATTCTAACTAATAATCTATATAATTGTATATCTGAAATATATTTAAATTCCTTCTTTTTTTTTTTTTAAATAGAAACCAAATCTGGAAACAACGGCAACAGTTCTGTCGCCACCATTTGGTAAGACACGACTGCAGGTATGTTGTGTCTTTACGGCATTATTGGAGACTAAGCAAGAGGCTATTCAAAAGGCGTAAGTTCTAAATAAAATTAATAATTATACAAATTAAATTAATTCATTGATTATTACTTTCTTTTGATTAGCATCTGTGAGACGGAATATTTCAGTTTATTGCTTGATTATTTCAAGGAATATTGTTGGAATAATTTTCTACACAGTGAACTTGAGAAGGC